>KZ063722.1:0-35862 GCA_002091835.1 Anopheles maculatus
GAGAGAGAGAGAGAGAGAGAGAGAGAGAAAAAGGGCGAGAAAAAAAAGAATTGTTCCAGTGCTTTGCATGCGTGAAAAATCCCGCAACCAGGATGGGCGAGCACCACACACTGTCAGCCTTACTAAGATCAGACGAGTTTTTCTTTCGGTTTCGGAGTGGATAATATTTTATTTTCCTTACCAATTAATTTTATTCCCATTACAATCACCCGAACCACGCCAACAGGCTCACGTCCGCGATGCTGCGGAAAATGTGGTTTTCCACATACACACAAACGGTGTGCATTTCGTGTGAATATTGTGTATCTTGATGCGAGGGCTTTCTATTTAAAAAATTGAGCAAAAGGAAACGCATTACCAATGTTCAGCAAAAGAGATGATCTCGTCTCACTGACCGTGTGAGAAATAATGTGTGCACAAAAGTGTTACTGTATGTGTGTGTGTGTGCGTGAGTGCGTGTATGTGTAAGATGATATGAAAATCGAAAATTGTATTGTTCCTCAAGCGACGCACGCTCCTCTCGCTTGCGATCCGTAAATATGAGGCAGAAAAAAATACACGATAACAGGATCAAAGTAGTCGCAAAGTGGACGTTGTGACGATCATCGCAAAGCGATGGGGATATTTCCGTGTGGTGCGCACCAACACAGCCACCTTCAAAGGCACATATACCGGAGTGTTTTGCGTGTAGAATCGTGTTGAACGTGTAGTGGAAATTATGAATCTTGGAGAGGCGCTCGGGTGCGATACGATGAGAGCAAAAGTACACTGTACAGCTCCCGTCAGTAAATATAATCATGTACCCAACAGTCTGTCTATCAATTAGGTCAAAATAGATTCTTACCGTCCCAGTATCTGCTGCGGTCCCATTTACCGTTTATCTCTTGCACTGCCTTGGCATATTGCAACATTCTAGACAAGATACACACATCTCGTAGATCGCATGTTCTGTGGACAACTGTGGAGAGGCAAACAATAATTTTCCATCGCACCATTAGTTGTCCAGGAAAGAAATCAATTGCTTGGAAAGTAACCTCGGATTTTTTTTTCACTCTCTCCCCCAAGTGCGCTCCAAATGCATGCGTGCGCCTGCGTGTGTACATGTGTGCGTCCGCGTCCCGTGTGTACCACACTTTTCATCTCGGATGGTTTTGTTGTTGTTGTTGTTGCTTCTTGTGTCCTCATCTGCTTTTGCTCCACGTCGAGCGTACCGAGAAGAGATTTCGCTTTTCCATCCACGGAGAGACGGACGTGCGCGCGCGCACACACACACACACAGACCCGTTGAAAGATATAGGCGATGTGGGGGACTCGCATTTTTCCTACTGCCCCCCATTCGTTTGAATCAAAGGAGCTGCGTGTGTGTGTGTGTATGTGTAGAAGCTTGTTCTGGGTGTGTTTGTGCACACCCGTTCGTTTGTGCTTGCACGTGAATGCTGACACAAGCGACCGATCAATGGAATGAGAAGTGTTTGCTCACTAGCTCCAACATAGGCATCGTAGCTTAAAAAAGAATTTATTTAATATCTTTTTTTTTGTTACACATTGTTCTCATACCATACTGCACCACACTCATACACACAAACACAAATTGCATCAGCGAGAAAAAATAGATCTTATCCAGAGGCTCTACCCTTGATCGTTATTTCCGCTCACGACGAAAATACATTTCCTTTCGCACAACAGCGTGTGAGCAGGTGATACAAACACACACACACACTTACTCAGATTTGAGAGGAAATCTCTGTGAACGCGTGAGCAAAAGGTCGCACTATGCGTAGTGAATCTGTGTGAGACCGCCATTATTAGAATGAAAAGAGCAACAGAGAGCACTAGGAAACATACGAGACGGGGTGCTAGTGTGGGCGAAAATACGGATGTTGCCTGCCCCGAGATGCGTGTAGTATGCGCTGTTTGTTTGTGTGCGTCCGTGCGTGCGTGTGTGCGTCTGTGTGTGTGCTGATCTTGACTGGTGAAGTTTACCAGCAAAAAGAAATCGACCATGATCGAACGAATCCTCACCGTTTCGGTTCGTGCTCGCAATGAGCAAGTAGTGAATCGTGTACAGAATCTCATTTGCGGCTAGTGTTACAGCTAGCTAGTGAAGAATGTTGGTTGTTCTTTTGTTTTGCAAGAAGTTTCGTGCCGTTATCGTAAACGAAATGCTCGCTTACTAGTGAGAAATACATCGAAAAATGCAGCGAAAAACGGGTTTTTAGTGTGTGAAAAGAAATCGCCCCAGTGCACGACTTTGGGGGAAATATTTTATCAGCTCTGTGCGTGAATTTAAAACCCCTATCTAGTTCCAATTCCTAGTGTATTTGTTGTGTACGTGTGTCTCGTTTCATTGTGAGTTGCATTAGTTTTAACAAAACGTGTGTATTTATTTCCCTTTCACAGTTGTGCAATGGAACGCGCAGAGATAAAATAATTAACAAACAAGTGCGCGAACAGGATAGTGAAAATTTGGAGCCAGTGTTGTGCGGGTGCAGTAAGTGTATTAGCATTTTAAGGCAATGAAAGAGAAACCAATCAAGGTGTGTGCCGTAGTGGATTGGAAGAATGAAACAAGTGCACGATAGAGATAAGAATAACTCTTCATAACGGAAGAATCCAAGAACACCGAACCACAAGCGATTGTAGCGCGGGATAAGTGTGTGAAAAGAGTGTGCACCCGGGCATAGTGAAAGTTGCACATACACATACAGGGCCCGTCGAATAAGATCGGTGAAAAAAATCTGTTCGAAAACTCCTCTAGCTTTCAGCCTGCTGTCGCCTACGAGCAGTAAGGGTTAACCGCAACGGGTACAGTGCACATCGGATGTTCCCATTGCTACCGGAGTGCAACAGTTCGGCTGGTGAAGTTCCGTAGCTTACAGCCCGTTTTGTTCGTCCCCCACCTCCAGCCGCCAGACACAAAACTCGGCAACACACACCTTCGCAACACCCGGAACACCGTCCGGAAAGGGAAAACTTAGCGGTCGCTCAGGGCACAACACACACACACACACACACATTTTATCCCCCTGCATGCTACGAATGTGTTACGCGCTTTACTTTCACTAGTTGCTGTGGGCGTGTTGTGGGAGAAGGTTTATCGAGCGATTTACGTTCGACCGTTCGATTGCCGTCGACTTCCGTTTTCGTTACTAACTTTGCAATAAACGTTCTCTTTTCCCTACCTTCACTGCAGACACCACACTCGGACCCCACATACAAACACACAAACACACCAGGATAGGATTTGTCACGATCGGTTGGGATTAATGGGGGGGGCCATCTTAATTGGGCTTTTGGACAATCCTAATATTGCTGCTGTGTGTGCCCTCTTATCGGTTGTAATAGATCCACTCAGATGTAATAAGAGTAAACAGACCTTTTAAATGATAATTCAAATATCGCCCACTTAATTTAAAAACTTTAGTAATGCAGTTAAAACACATCAGTAATAAAACAGACTTTAAATGAAATGCTTTAAAGTGAGTAAAAACCAAAGTTTACAGTATTTGAAGAAAACCAAAGACATTACAAATGAGGCAACCACAACGGCAGCATTGTTTAAGACAGCGAAGGGCCCCAAAAGATGTATCGCAAACTTGTCATCCTGCACGGATCATGCTAATTGGTGGTTTTGCCGTGGGAACAGTATATTGAGATGGTCAATGGTGTTGTGTGTGTGGTTTCTGGATGCTGGTGACTTTAGAAAAGGGCGATAGCTGCCTGTTTTTGAAGTAGAACGGATTTTCGCTTCACTCTTCTACCTCCCACCTCCCTCATTACCCCACTTCCCTCTAGTGCTCCTTCCCCCACGAAACACCCGCAAACGACGAAGCACGTTAAATTAATCGCTCGTTATACCATATTCAAAAATCTGTATTATTGGAGTCGACCTCGTCCGGCTCCTGGGGTGCGGCCAGCGTCATCTGGATCCCCGATGGCCCCATCACCTGCATCGTGGGCTCGGTGTTGCGTCGCTTCATTTTGCCTTTCATTTTCTTCAACATTGTTGCCTACGCACATTTTGTTCGCACAATTCGGTATTGCGCATCATCATCGTCATTATCATCATCGTCATCATCATCATCATCGTTGTACCGCCGCCGTCCGGTCCATGAGAGTAAAATGTTTCAGGGTTTTTGTATTTGGTTTTGTGATTTTGTTGATGCGTGTTGATGTTTCAGTAGTATCAGAGTAGTGAATAACAGTGAGTAGAATGTACCGTTGACGTTGCGTCACATCGATTCACATGTTCCGTGTGTTTTTGTTGTTGTTGTTGTTGGTATGGTAAAGTTCAAAGTTCAAACATTGGTGGTAGTAACGTGGGCGCAAAAGAGATGTTCGGGGGTTTGTTGTTGTTGATCGTTTTGTAGTTGCAGTATTTGGTTGTTGTTGAGTTTGTTAGATGGATAAACGAACGTGATCAGATGCGTGTACGCGCCATTAGCGAAAAAGGGAACGTGTGGGTTAGTTCAAGCCGTCATAAAACAGGTTTCAGATTTTTGCGACAACATTCGATATTAGTTTTAGTTTGGTTTTCGTTTTTTTTTTGTTTTCGTTTGGTTTCACATCCACGTTTGAAGTAAAAGAAAGAAGAAAGAAGAATTGAAAAAACCATTTTTAGCATCGTATTTGATCGTGGTGAGGTTAGGGAATATATGTACGACAAGGGTTCACTTGAAGTTAAACAAAAAAGAGCGCAAAGTGAACGAGTGATGGTTTTAATTTTTTTTGCCAAATGTTTTTAATCAGCAAACTACCTAAATAATAGAGATAGGAAACAAAAACCAGATGTACCACGAGAAGTCATACTAATCAACCATGACGAAAGCAGTGTCAATGGAACTCAAGTAAACAACAAACTTGTATTAAAACAAACGAAATGAAGAAAAAAAGAACCGCAATGTACCATTAAATCGATTTTGGAAATAAAATTAACTCTACATCAACGATAAAACAAACCAAATGCACAAATTCAATACTAACTAAACGTGAATGAGTAGAATGGTAATACTAGCAAGTCGTGTGGAATGAAATTTATCATTCAATGACTTAAACAAATTACAACAAACAAAAAAATACAATAATTATTATAATGCACAATGTAACTGCCAATGAATAGTTAAACTTGCAAGCTAGATTTTTTGCTGTTTGTTGTTTGGAAAAATGAAACGTTTTACGTAGGAAAAGGCTCGTTAAATGTGGATGTATGTTGAGATAAATGTGAAAAACAAAATAGCAAATGCTTTTACTTCCTACAAATTGTAACGATAGAGACATTATAGAGAGCAATAGTAATAAGTAAGTATAGTATGAGAACGTATGACGAAAAACAAAATAGCCTATAACTATCGGATACGAACGATAGCAGCAATCGGTAGTATTAAAAGGTAGTTGTATCGATGGGTTAATAGTAAAATAAAACAGAGAAAAAAAAAACAGAAAATGGCAAACTGTTGCTTGGGTAGAGTAAGTCAACGAATCAACGACAGATAAGAGCGAATGCGAGAATGTAACTTCATCATACGAGCAAAGTAGTAAGGAGCATAGATTAATTTCGTGTACCAAATACAAGAACAAACAAGAAATAAAGTCAATCAGAGCAGGAGAGACAGCCAGAGAGAGAGAGAGAGAGAGAGAGAGAGTGAGAGAATTAAAAAAGAGATTAATTACAGTGCGGCGGGATCGCATGAAAGTAATATGAAAACCGTCGGAACAAGGATCGATGTGTTTTTTGGGGTTCGGCTTGGTTTCGGGTGAATGATGCGTTACTATGCCTGAATGTACTAGCTGTACGCGTGGTAATAGTATGTGAATGATTGCGGTGGCATGTAGAGGTAGTGGTGATGGGCTTGATGTCTAATGGTTCGGTCGGAAAACTGGATTACACGAACTTCCGCGCGTGTGTGTGTCGTGACAAGTGAAGTGTGTTCGGTGTGTTACGGTGACGAATGGTGGTCGGAAAATGGCGAATACTTCTTTCTACTGTGGCGTGCGTCAATAGATCAATCGATAAGTATACATATCAAGTCATTCGAAATACACGTACCATAATGTGCAGTTTTACGGTGTGTTTATGTGTGTGTGAGAGAGAGAGACATTAAGAGTAATAAAAGGGTTTTGCTTACAAGAAACGAGAGCTTTGGTGGAGAGGCATTGGAGTTTTTGGCTTTTCGCTGTCCACATGTACACATGTATAAAGAGTTGAGGCTTCACATTTTAACGGGTACATATTACATTGATCGGTTTGGTATTTTTTTGTTTGGTTAAAAAAATCTTTGGTTTTGCTTCCTGTCCGTGTGGATTACTACCCTAAACACGCTTTTCGATTATGGATGTCATAAGTATTAAGAAAAGATGGAGAGCGAGCGAGAATGTAATGCAACACATGGCGCTTTATCACTATCTTCTAATCCGGAGCGTAACGGAAACAACAATCAATTGGAAGGCATATGGTATAATGGGCGTATTTTGAATACAATCATTACAAACTACGGTTTCGCCCCTGGATAATACGAAAATGTGTGTGTTGTTTCCCTAGCGTATGCCCTTCACTTAACGAACGTTCCAAGTAACGGGCAATGTTCTCTCTAGCAGAACGTAAAGCACTCAACGAACAGTGCACCTGACAGTGTGTTCAAAACTCAACAGAATTAAGCGGATATAGGAACGAACGCATCAGAAACGTACGGTGTCAATGAAACGATAGTCTCGATAGCTCGATGATAAGCAGTGCTTTTTTTGTATTAAACAACTAGTGCATTTAGTTTCTAACCATCTTCCGCGTGTGAAGATTGAAAGTTTGTTTTTCTCAAGTATGATTTTGTTCGTTTGTTTTGGTTTTTGTTTTGTTTGCTGTTATGCGCATCGCGAGTTGTTTCGCCCGCCCTCCGCAACACTCGCGGGGCGTAACATGCTTGTTTCTTTTGTGTTTTGTATCGTTACGTTTTTTTTCGGTTCCCTTTTGCGGGTTGTTTTTGGTGAGTTCATAGAAAACAGGAGAATAGAAAGCTAGGACCGGACGGACGGGTACTCTAGGTTCCGCTCAGGGCGTCTTTATCACGGTCTCCATTTTCTGGAGCTCCCCCTTGCGAGAATCCCGCAACGGCCGGTGAGATATGCGGTTCTGTTAGCCTCCGTTTGCTCTTAATTTTCTTCAGCATCGTTGCCTATAGAAAGTTAATGGCATTTATAGGTATGGATCAGTATTTGGCGTATGGAAAAAAAGGGATTGTTGGGCGTTAACGAGATTTAATTCTATGGTTGGTTTTTGCTTTGCTTTACATGACATTCATAACACATACAATCACACTCACACATAATCACACACACACGCACACACGCACACCACACGGCCTTAGGTTGGTTAGGTAGTAGTAGTAGTAGTAGTAGTAGTAGTAGTAGTAGTAGTAGTAGTAGTAGTAGTAGTAGTAGTAGTAGTAGTAGTAGTAGTAGTAGTAGTAGTAGTAGTAGTAGTAGTAGTAGTAGTAGTAGCACGGAAGGGTTTTGCGCTTTAACGTCCGATCAGGTGTTTACTGTCTTTAACTTAACTACATCAAAACAAACCCGTTTTCAGTGTAGGGAAATAAGATGGCACAAAAAAAACAAAACAATAAATTGCAACGGAAATTTGGGTACAAAAAATTACATGACTAGGGGAAGACACATTTATTTTAAATTTGGGGTATTTTCACAAAAAAAAAAAAGAAACAATGGAAAAGGATATATAAAGGATTCTTCCCTGATGCCTTGTACGAAGCTTTGTTCAGTGTCGGAGCAAGTCAGTAAGATGCCCCGAACAAAAAAGGTGAAACATAAAAGAATACTGGGTACACTGCTACTGTTGCACAATTTAGTGATGTTGGTAAGAGTGGATCGTTTTGTTAAGCCTTGGTGTAGTACTGTATTTACAACACAAATCACAGTCAGCCGATATAATCAAATCAAATCAGTCTTTCAACACACAATACGGTACGGATACGTCAAACTGTCTGTTTGGAAGTGAAAACTGAAGTACGGGGTATTATGTGTGACAGTAAATAAAATAAAGTGTGGTGGTGGTGGTCAACAAAAGCTACCGGGAGTTGGATTATCGCCAGAAACTACGCATATGATAAAGTGTTACCGCTAATGGGGTTTTGAGAGCTTTCCGATACTTTCAAAACACCACAAAACTTTTATGTTTTTGCTGTAAAATGTGCCAGAACATATTTATCTCGTCCCAGGCAAATGACTAAGCTAATGATTTTTTGTTTCCATTTTGTCTCGCTCTCTCTCTCTCTCTTTCTCTCATTTCAGTATGCAACTTCATAGTACATGAAAAGTGCGTAACCAACATCGTGACACCGTGCACGGGCATCGCACCCTACCTTATCCGGAACCCGGTGGCACACTGTTGGTGTGAACCTTCGCACCACAAGCGCAAGTTCTGTTCGGTGTGTCGTAAGCGATTAGATGAAACTCCCGCCGTTCATTGCTTGAGTAAGTAAATTACCCCCTTTTTGCTGTATCGCTTGTACAAAACAAGCACATTTTTTTTCACGTTTTCCTAAAGCACAAGCACAGTACTGTACAATTCAGGGCGGTTGGTGGCATTTATTTCTGGAATCAGCCATTAAGTCAATTTACTGATACTGTTCTCAAAGCTGTATCCTGTGGGCTGGGCCGGTTAGAAAATTGTTACAGTGCTGATGAAGTGCATGTGCATCTTTTCTATGCATTCTTTGTTATTGTTTTAATCCAGTTGTATTAACATAATTTTCTAACCTTTCCACAGTATGTGAGTACTTTGCACATGTCGAATGCCAGGATTTTGCCATCCCCGACTGTAAGGAGAATGCAACCTACGTTCCGGGCAAGGAATTGGGCCACGTCAAACATCAGCATCACTGGCGTGAAGGCAACCTGCCACAGTCGTCCAAGTGTGCGTACTGCAAGAAGACATGCTGGTCTTACGAATGCCTTACAGGTATGTGGTAGCTACTCAGACGATTTCACCCAATTTCGAGCGTTACGGACTTGCCTTTAATCGCTTCAAACCCTTTCTGCTCGTAATGTAGGTTATCGTTGCGAATGGTGTGGCACCACTACCCACGGTGGTTGCAGAAACAACATCCCGGCCGAATGTACCTTTGGCACGCTGCAACCCATCTACCTGCCACCGCACGCAGTCTCCATACCCCGGACGGAGGTGCCGATGGAAGCCATCATCGGTGTGCAGAATCGCAACAAAGGAACACCGGGAATACAGCGTGACTATTCCTGTCGTAAGTGTCATACTTTTGGGGTATTTGTACCAGGTTTTGTTCATTATTTGCATTACACACCATCCAAAAACATCAGCGTTAAATGCATTAAACTCTTTATTAGCATACAAAAATCGGCTTCATTTGAAGATACGTCATGCTTCACTCAAAACAAAACGAAACGAAAGTAAAGCTGTATTTGTGCAATCGTTCGTATATGTTTCTGTTAGCATTTGGTGTCATGTTGCAATCGAAATTACTCCCACTTTACTGTACACTACACACTGTTTTCATTATTTCCCTTTTCTTTCCTTCTTTTCTTTAAAACCACAATTTTATTCTTTTCTTCCATTTTTTTTTATTCGCTGTCTTCACTCATGGCTAATCAAAACCGCGCCTCGTGCAAACCTTGCGTCTTTCAAACACCAATCACATTTGTGAAACCTGCGATCGCGAATGGGTCCGGGTTTTTGCTCCTTGTGCCCTGCTATATGTGCCCTTATTGTACCGTCATTTCATCTCACCACTCGGTATCTTTCGCTACCCACCTGCTTCTGCCACAAACCAACGTTGTCCCGTTTTTGGTTCGCTTCGCCACCTCACCCACCAACTGCCTATCGCTGAATGTCGTACGATTGTCTTACGATTTGGTGTACCATGGTGCTCGAATGGAGCACCGCTCTCGCTGTCTCCGCGCCCGGGTTGACGGCCGTACGTGACACCGTAACGTGAAATAATGATCGCATGCATCCGGCGCGTGACACATCCGTAGCGGAACTGTGGACAATCGGCATGTATCAGGACGAGCCGCAACACAACCAACAGGAGCAAGATTGCAGCGAAAGCACGGAACTGCTACTCCGCAGCGTGCAGCAGGAAGAGCAAAAGTGTCGAACCGTTCCACTGTTACCGGTGAGCTTCACCTTCTACGATGACGATGACAGCGTTTCCAGTGCGATTGGATCGATGGCAACGGAAAAAGACGACCAGCAGAAACGGAAAACCGAAGTGCAGCAACAGCAGGAGCAGCAGCAACAGCAACAATACCACAGTGATAACAGTTTGCTGCTGCAAACCGAAGACGACTGGCCGATGCGGCCAACCCGCAGCCGCAATCTCATCCATCCCGCGCTACGGCGCACGAAAGCTACCAATGCTAGCCCACCGACCGATACGCTGGTGACGCGCAGCCGCTCGTTTCAGGATCAAACTAACAGCATTCCAAAGCGCTTTGTCAAATCGGCCGCTTACTACAGTCCACGCTTTCTGACACGGTTTCGCAAGAAGCACCAGGCGCCTCCATCGATCGTGCGAAGGTCTCCCTCGCCGTTGGAGGCACGGCAGGGTGGGCTTAACGGAAGCGAACTTCCCAAGCTGCTGCTGCTCGTGCACGGTACCACCGAACCGACCACGATGGCCCCGATACGTGCTGCGTTGGCACCGGTGCTAGTGCATTCACCATCCGGTTCGTTGACGTCATCGTCCGTTTGCACTAGCACGGGACCGCTTGCCGTTGGTGGGCTAAATGGGACGGACAGTGAGCATCGCGGTATGGGCGCACCGGTGGAACGGTCTTCCTCGTTTGACTGTACAACGGCACCAACCGCAGCAGCAGCTGTGCGAAATTTCGGTCACCATCTAACGGTGGCGTCAGCGAGCGAACTGCTTACCTGCGTTGAACCGAGACGGGTTGTGTCGTACGATGACGTCAGCGGGTTCAGCTTCATCGACGACGACGACGACGACGACGACGACGATGGTGCTGCCTCCGAACCGAACGGTAGCGCTGGCGTCAATGCATTCGCAAGGGTGGCCTCCGCTAATGAAACCACCACCAGCGTGACGACACCGCCCGGAAGACGAAGCGATAGGCCACGAAGCGTAACGTCGGTTGGTGTGGCAGATGCGGCTCGTGGCACCGTGTCCCATCCACCGACGCAACATTTTCTCGAGCGCATCTATCGCCAGATGCGAAAGTGTTCGATGGGTTGGAGCAAAACTGGATGTCGCGTACGCAGAGGTGCGATTATATCTTTTTGTGTTTGTTTTGAGTTGCTTTTAAGTTTTGTAGTTCAGTTATATTGTTTTGTTTTTACATAGTTTTCCTTTTTCTTTTGTTTTACATTATTTGTTTGTTTTGTCTATGGTTTGGTGTATTATAAGTATTTTTTTTAGTTAACAAAACCGATTTTTTCATTTCCGTTTTCACACCACAATTGACACCATGAGTGACGACGCATCTGCTCTTTGTAAATAAGTGTGTGTGTGTGAGTGTGTGCATTTATATTGTGTTTTACGTAGCTACAGAATGGGCCCGATCGCTTTGAAATGTGTTGCTCTTACTAATACTAAAACAAAACATCAACTTGACGCTGCAACTTCGACCTGCTGGCAGCATCGTCAACCCCATTCTGGTAGGCGAAAGCTTTCAGCAACATCGAGAGAAAAAAAAACGCAAAACCAACAAGCGTCTCATGTGAAACTTCCTTCCCACTCGAATGCACCCACACAGAGCCACAGCGTACAGGGCGTCGAGAAAATGCAACAGGATGGCAGGAGCCCAGCACACTGCTTCGGCTGCAACAAAACGCATCACTCTAAATGCGCGTGACGAATGCAGTCGGGCGACAGGATGCGAGCCACAAGTGATCCTTGCATCTCCCAACATGCAAACGGAGTATAAGAGAGAAAGAGCAAAAGAGAGCGATCCAACGGACGGAACAGTGACGACGCGAAAAAGAAACATACACACACACACACACACGCACACGGACACAGCGACAGAAACACTTTTGTGCGGACAGTAAACGGTGTACGGTGTGTGTATGTGTGTTTCGTTCACTGGTGTGAGACAGCGGTCGATCCTGGTTGTGGAGAGGCAAACCATCCACCACCGTCACCTACACTCGGCACTCGGATTGCACCCACCCCGTTGTGTCGTGTTGTTAATTTCGTGCGAAAATCGATAAAGTTAAGGCATCCTGATTTTTTATCTTAACAAAACGCTCCCTGACATTTTCGCCACTTTACCAAAAAAAATGGGATGCTCCAGCGTTGGAGTATGGGTGCCGGGAGTGTGCGTGTCGTGGGGTTCTTTTTTGTTGTTTTGTTTTGTTTTTAGCTGTCGGGAAGGTTCTCGGCTATAGAATAACGTAGAAAACTCAGCTACCACCAACAACGGAACTGTATGTTTGGTGTTTTACTGTAAGCAATCGCGTCAATATTCCATTTAACACATGCAACGTCAAACATGACGCGCCCCACAATGCAAGCTGCTCGGCTGTACGGTTGTGCTTGCAGATTATAAAACTGTTCCTCGAATGGCCATTTTTGCATTAAACAAACCTATCAAATAAGAAAAAAGTCCTGCAACCACCGCCAAATGGGCTGATTGTTTTGTTTTATTCCCATTTAGTTTTTGTAAATCATGTTTTACTATTTTATGAGCAATACAATAGCAAAACCGAACATTTATACCAATCTCTCTGTCTGTCTCTCTCTCTCTCTCTCTCTCTCTCTCTCTCTCTCTCTCTCTTTCTCTCTCTCTCTCTCTCTTTTTCTTTTTTTTGTATTCACCTCTATGCATCTTTACGTTGCTTGTATACCCCACCAATCACATCGGACACTTCCATGCGGTCGGGACGGTCGGACGCACGACCAACACCACATTTCGTACCCTCCCGTTTCCCCATTCACAATCGCTTCCCAACAACAACAAAAAAAACCCCACCAGCTCGCAGCATCTCCGAGGAGATAACGGCGGAGAACCGCTATCGAGACGATGAGTACGTACCAAGAGGCGAGAGCAGCGGATCCGGTACTCACTCGAAGCCAGATTCTGCGCATAAGCCCGATAAAGATAAGGATAAGAAAGATAAGGACAAGGAGGAGCGCGATGAAGGTACGTGTACATGTGTGTGTGTGTGTGAGATGGTGCTTGGCATGTGTGAGTGAGCTGCTCGTTAAAATTCCCATTGTTCGCACGGCCGGAAACGTGTTCCCGTGTGCGCGAGAGACGGTGTCTATTTTAACTCGCAGCCTCCAAAAACAGACTCCGCGGAATCGGATGTATGTGTGTGTGTGTCCCAACAGTGGATGGCGAAACGCTTTCGTGCCTTACAGTATTAACACCGATATCGTTCTTCTCCTTTGTAGAAACAATCAAGGTATTCGACGGAAACTGTTCATATCGAAGAAGAATTTTCAGAGCCATTAATGTACCTAGAACATGCTCGTTGGAACAACTGTTGACCACCGCCTTGAGGGCCTTCCACATAGCCAGGGATCCAAATGTATGTATGCGGCATGTTTTTTGCATAGCGATGAGCTATAGCAGCTGCAGTTAACGTCTTTCTACCCTTACATTGCAGCTATTTTTTCTCACTGATGTCTATGGTGACGAGGTCAGATTGCAGGATCCGAATCCAGTACCAGGCCTACATCGTGTAGAGGGCAAAAGACCAGCTATATACTTAAGATTTCGGTACGTATAGCTACGGGGAAACAATACCAGCGGATGGTCGAACTACTAAACTACTTAATTCTGCTCTGTGTCGTACTTCCAGTGATAAGGAGAACGATCACGGCTTTGTACGCGTCTATCCGGGTAAGCTGCAGGTGGAGAACGCTTACGTTATCATACCGGTGGACAACGATACCACCGTCAAGGATCTGATTTGCGAATCACTGAAAAAGTTCGGCCTGCAAAGCCACCAGATCGAGGACTACCGCTGCTCGGAGATTCTGCTCGATCGAGGCGTCACCGAGCGCGTGCTGTCCTGGAACGAACGGCCCTGGGAGATCATGAAGCAGCTCGGGAAGGACTCGATACGGCAGATGGAGCTGATGCGCTTCTACCTGCAGCTCAAGCAGGATCCGCACGGACCGAACCTGGCACTGTTCGTGGGCAATCTACCGCCCGGATTGTCGCAGCGCAACTACGAGCACATACTGACGGAATTCTTGGGCTTCGAGAACAAGTTCAGCAGCATTGGTCCTATCTACTACGAGTACGGTTCGCTAGTGATAACCTACGAAAATGCATCCAAAGCTGTAAGTGTAACCGTTGCCTGTTCGTGGGTGTTCTGTAATGTAACATTTGTGACTTCATCTTTCGCCCCCTGTCAGGTACGTGCATTCCAAGCTCTGAGAGAGTCCAAGTATGAGGAGAAACATTTGCTCGTGCTTCTGTTGCCTAATATCGAACCGAGCATGGTGCCGGCGGGTGTCCAACCGTTGCTGGTGTTTGTCAATGTCAAGTCCGGAGGATGCCAGGGTCTAGAGCTTATTAGTAGTTTTCGTAAATTATTAAATCCATATCAAGTGTTTGATTTGGATAACGGTGGACCACTGCCTGGGTATGGGGCTGTCTGGAGGTCCTCAACAAAATGCCCGCCCGATTATCGTTTCCCTTTTTGTTTTTGCAGGCTATACGTTTTCCGACACATTCAGGATTATAAGATTCTGGTGTGTGGCGGTGATGGTACGATCGGTTGGGTGTTGCAGTGCCTGGACAACGTTGGTCAAGATTCGGAATGCTCTAGCCCACCGTGTGCCATCGTCCCCTTGGGCACCGGTAAGTAACGACCGTCCTGTTCAAGTTAACGAACCACCTGTACGCCCCTCATTCAATGGTTTGCTTGTCGTTGACTATCTCTGTCTAGGTAACGATTTGGCACGCGTTCTACGTTGGGGTGCCGGTTACACCGGGGGCGAAGATCCGCTCAATTTGCTGCGCGACGTAATAGACGCGGAAGAGATACGGCTGGACCGTTGGACGGTGGTGTTCCATCCGGAGGACAAACCGGAAGATGCCACACCAAAGGCGCAACCCAACTCAACCGGTAAGAAGAAGAAAATACAACAGCAACAGCAACAACAACAACAACAACAACAGCAACAGCAATTGCAACAACAGCAACATCAGCAGAACCAACAACACCATCATCCATCGGTGGCAATCGTCGCCAACCCGGCGCAAGGTCATTTGCTGTACTTTGATGGCTCAATCGCATTTATTTCAGTCTCTCTCTCTCTCTATCTATCTATCTCTATTTCTCTCTCACTCTATCTCTCTCTCTACCCTTTGTTTATCTGTTATCCTTTTTCTTGCATATGGTCGCCCTTGCTTTACTTGCTACCGATTATTCCCTTCCAAACTCTTACACACAACGTTACACAGTTTCCCCAATTTTCGTGTCCTAACGTCTCTAATGCCATTATGTCAGTTGTGTCTAATATTCACGGTACTACTTACCGCGCGTTCGTATCCTCACGTTAAGCGTTCCAAGTAAAATCGGAAAACCAAATCCCCGGAAAACGCCGGTGCTTTCTTTGTTAGTTTTTCCTCGGAAACACTAGATCACACAGAGTTCTCATTAACCATTTACTGTACAAAGCAGAACAACTAATTTCGCAAAAAACACACTTCCCTACAAAACCAAAACAAACCAAACGTAATGCGTAATCCACTGTAGCGTGTTGTACAAATACCCGTATCTGTTTGCAATGCCTTTGTACTACTACCACTACTACTACTATTACTACTACTAATACTCTCTGGCAACTGGCCTGCTGCTCTCTCTCTCTCTATCTATCTATCTCTATTTCTCTCTCACTCTATCTCTCTCTCTACCCTTTGTTTATCTGTTATCCTTTTTCTTGCATATGGTCGCCCTTGCTTTACTTGCTACCGATTATTCCCTTCCAAACTCTTACACACAACGTTACACAGTTTCCCCAATTTTCGTGTCCTAACGTCTCTAATGCCATTATGTCAGTTGTGTCTAATATTCACGGTACTACTTACCGCGCGTGCGTATCATCACGTTAAACGTTCCAAGTAAAGTCGGAAAACCAAATCCCCGGAAAACGCCGGTGCTTTCTTTATTAGTTTTTCCTCGGAAACACTAGATCAGCTTCGGCTGGAGGTGGACGGCAAGGTGGTGGAGCTTCCACCGGTCGAGGGTATCATAATACTGAATATCTTGAGGTAAGTTTAAGGGTTGCAATAAATCAGCAAAAGGAATGATCCTCACACTTAAAACTACATTCACAGCTGGGGATCCGGGGCGAATCCTTGGGGACCGGAAAAGGAGGATCAGTTTAGCAAACCGAACCATTGGGACGGTATGCTGGAAGTCGTTGGCGTCACCGGTGTAGTGCATCTGGGACAGATCCAGTCCGGGCTGCGCTCGGCCATGCGAATAGCCCAGGTAAGTTGATGGTGAATGGCCCGACGATGCTGCGCCTGCGAAACCGATTTACTAACACTGTATTACGCATTCGTTCCACAGGGTGGCCACATAAAGATTCATCTTCATTCCGACATACCGGTACAGGTCGATGGAGAGCCGTGGGTACAGAGCCCCGGTGACTAACGAACCAAGTCCTACGTTCTCCCGCCAAACGATATAGCAGTTTTTGTTTGCGAAACATTGTATTACATACCTCCCCCTACACAAATGAACTAACAACCACAGACATAGTTGATGGATGTTGCTGTAAATACTGTTCTAGGCCGGTCGGTGTTGTTGTTGATATGCTCGTTGTCATTATTGGAATGGATGTGTTTGGTGTATATAAGGCCAACGTGTTACATTTCGTCGATGGTATGGTTTGCACACAATACACCGATAAAGACGAGCGTGTACACTCACTTTCGGCTAAACGCTCCACAATGCGAATCAAAAACATGTAGAACCAGCATCGTACGAAGAATAACACACCTGGCAGCAAGCAAGTGAATCCTGTGTGTGTGCGTGTGCGTTGGGGTGCTGGAATAACCATCGAGATCCCACCCCGCCACATAGAGTCATTTTCAAAAGCTCGACTAATATTTCTTCCTTTTCTGCCATTTATTCACACACACACACACACACGCACGCATACCAGTGGTTGGAGGTGCCCAGAGTGAGGATAACTCGCAGATATTCGTGATGAACAACTACTTCGGTATCGGGATCGATGCGGACCTGTGCTTGGACTTCCATAACGCACGGGAGGAAAACCCGAACAAGTTCAACTCGCGGCTGCACAACAAGGGCGTGTACGTGAAGATGGGCTTGCGGAAGATGGTGGGACGGAAGATGGTGAAGGAGCTGCACAAGGAGCTTCGGCTGGAGGTGGACGGCAAGGTGGTGGAGCTTCCACCGGTCGAGGGTATCATAATACTGAATATCTTGAGGTAAGTTTAAGGGTTGCAATAAATCAGCAAAAGGAATGATCCTCACACTTAAAACTACATTCACAGCTGGGGATCCGGGGCGAATCCTTGGGGACCGGAAAAGGAGGATCAGTTTAGCAAACCGAACCATTGGGACGGTATGCTGGAAGTCGTTGGCGTCACCGGTGTAGTGCATCTGGGACAGATCCAGTCCGGGCTGCGCTCGGCCATGCGAATAGCCCAGGTAAGTTGATGGTGAATGGCCCGACGATGCTGCGCCTGCGAAACCGATTTACTAACACTGTATTACGCATTCGTTCCACAGGGTGGCCACATAAAGATTCATCTTCATTCCGACATACCGGTACAGGTCGATGGAGAGCCGTGGGTACAGAGCCCCGGTGACGTGGTCGTACTAAAATCGGCATTAAAGGTAAGCGAACTATCACAATGAAGTTTGAAGAGATACAAAAAAAAGCTACATGATCCTTATCGCTTTTGCTAGATCATATGTTTTCGTTCGATTTCTTAAGCTGATATGTGCATGTACATTTTGATACTTTATGCGTTTATGCTTCTTGCTATTTGTTTTGCATTATCTTCCAAGCGATTTGTCTCACGAACCTATCGATAGCAGAAAAAAGAATCATCTTCATCAAAATTATTTTGTTGTGTTTTCATAAAGCCAAAACCGTGTACACTTGCATGCCTGTTTTGTGGTGTTTTGAAAGTATCGGAAAGCTCTCAAAACCCCATTAGCGGTAACACTTTATCATATGCGTAGTTTCTGGCGATAATCCAACTCCCGGTAGTCATTATCTTCCAAGCGATTTGTCTCACGAACCTATCGATAGCAGAAAAAAGAATCATCTTCATCAAATTTATTTTGTTGTGTTTTCATAAAGCCAAAACCGTGTACACTTGCATGCCTGTTTTGTGGTGTTTTGAAAGTATCGGAAAGCTCTCAAAACCCCATTAGCGGTAACACTTTATCATATGCGTAGTTTCTGGCGATAATCCAACTCCCGGTAGTTTTTGTTGACCACCACCACCACCACCACACTTTATTTTATTTACTGTCACACATAATACCCCGTACTCCAGTTTTCACTTCCAAACAGACAGTTTGACGTATCCGTACCGTATTGTGTGTTGAAAGACTGATTTGATTTGATTATATCGGCTGACTGTGATTTGTGTTGTAAATACAGTACTACACCAAGGCTTAACAAAACGATCCACTCTTACCAACATCACTAAATTGTGCAACAGTAGCAGTGTACCCAGTATTCTTTTATGTTTCACCTTTTTTGTTCGGGGCATCTTACTGACTTGCTCCGACACTGAACAAAGCTTCGTACAAGGCATCAGGGAAGAATCCTTTATATATCCTTTTCCATTGTTTCTTTTTTTTTTTGTGTAAATACACCGAACTTCAAATCAATGTGTCATTCCCTAGTCATGTGAATTATTGTACCCAAATTCTAGATTTAACGAGATTTGCTTTCCCAAAAGCGCCTCCTCCGTCCATTCACAATCTGTTTTGTTGTGTTTATCGATTTCCGTTGCAATTTATTGTTTTGTTTGCTGTTATGCGCATCGCGAGTTGTTTCGCCCGCCCTCCGCAACACTCGCGGGGCGTAACATGCTTGTTTCTTTTGTGTTTTGTATCGTTACGTTTTTTTTCGGTTCCCTTTTGCGGGTTGTTTTTGGTGAGTTCATAGAAAACAGGAGAATAGAAAGCTAGGACCGGACGGACGGGTACTCTAGGTTCCGCTCAGGGCGTCTTTATCACGGTCTCCATTTTCTGGAGCTCCCCCTTGCGAGAATCCCGCAACGGCCGGTGAGATATGCGGTTCTGTTAGCCTCCGTTTGCTCTTAATTTTCTTCAGCATCGTTGCCTATAGAAAGTTAATGGCATTTATAGGTATGGATCAGTATTTGGCGTATGGAAAAAAAGGGATTGTTGGGCGTTAACGAGATTTAATTCTATGGTTGGTTTTTGCTTTGCTTTACATGACATTCATAACACATACAATCACACTCACACATAATCACACACACACGCACACACGCACACCACACGGCCTTAGGTTGGTTAGGTAGTAGTAGTAGTAGTAGTAGTAGTAGTAGTAGTAGTAGTAGTAGTAGTAGTAGTAGTAGTAGTAGTAGTAGTAGTAGTAGTAGTAGTAGTAGTAGTAGTAGTAGTAGTAGTAGTAGTAGTAGCACGGAAGGGTTTTGCGCTTTAACGTCCGATCAGGTGTTTACTGTCTTTAACTTAACTACATCAAAACAAACCCGTTTTCAGTGTAGGGAAATAAGATGGCACAAAAAAAACAAAACAATAAATTGCAACGGAAATCGATAAACACAACAAAACAGATTGTGAATGGACGGAGGAGGCGCTTTTGGGAAAGCAAATCTCGTTAAATCTAGAATTTGGGTACAATAATTCACATGACTAGGGAATGACACATTGATTTGAAGTTCGGTGTATTTACACAAAAAAAAAAGAAACAATGGAAAAGGATATATAAAGGATTCTTCCCTGATGCCTTGTACGAAGCTTTGTTCAGTGTCGGAGCAAGTCAGATGTAATGTACCCGTTAAAATGTGAAGCCTCAACTCTTTATACATGTGTACATGTGGACAGCGAAAAGCCAAAAACTCCAATGCCTCTCCACCAAAGCTCTCGTTTCTTGTAAGCAAAACCCTTTTATTACTCTTAATGTCTCTCTCTCTCTCACACACACATAAACACACCGTAAAACTGCACATTATGGTACGTGTATTTCGAATGACTTGATATGTATACTTATCGATTGATCTATTGACGCACGCCACAGTAGAAAGAAGTATTCGCCATTTTCCGACCACCATTCGTCACCGTAACACACCGAACACACTTCACTTGTCACGACACACACACGCGCGGAAGTTCGTGTAATCCAGTTTTCCGACCGAACCATTAGACATCAAGCCCATCACCACTACCTCTACATGCCACCGCAATCATTCACATACTATTACCACGCGTACAGCTAGTACATTCAGGCATAGTAACGCATCATCCACCCGAAACCAAACCGAACCCCAAAAAACACATCGATCCTTGTTCCGACGGTTTTCATATTCCTTTCATGCGATCCCGCCGCACTGTAATTAATCTCTTTTTTAAATCTCTCTCACTCTCTCTCTCTCTGGCTGTCTCTCCTGCTCTGATTGACTTTATTTCTTGTTTGTTCTTGTATTTGGTACACGAAATTAATCTATGCTCCTTACTACTTTGCTCGTATGATGAAGTTACATTCTCGCATTCGCTCTTATCTGTCGTTGATTCGTTGACTTACTCTACCCAAGCAACAGTTTGCCATTTTCTGTTTTTTTTTTCTCTGTTTTATTTTACTATTAACCCATCGATACAACTACCTTTTAATACTACCGATTGCTGCTATCGTTCGTATCCGATAGTTATAGGCTATTTTGTTTTTCGTCATACGTTCTCATACTATACTTACTTATTACTATTGCTCTCTATAATGTCTCTATCGTTACAATTTGTAGGAAGTAAAAGCATTTGCTATTTTGTTTTTCACATTTATCTCAACATACATCTACATTTAACGAGCCTTTTCCTACGTAAAACGTTTCATTTTTCCAAACAACAAACAGTAAAAAATCTAGCTTGCAAGTTTAACTATTCATTGGCAGTTACATTGTGCATTATAATAATTATTGTATTTTTTTGTTTGTTGTAATTTGTTTAAGTCATTGAATGATAAGTTTCATTCCACACGACTTGCTAGTATTACCATTCTACTCATTCACGTTTAGTTAGTATTGAATTTGTGCATTTGGTTTGTTTTATCGTTTTTTTTTTCGGTTCCCTTTTGCGGGTTGTTTTTGGTGAGTTCATAGAAAACAGGAGAATAGAAAGCTAGGACCGGACGGACGGGTACTCTAGGTTCCGCTCAGGGCGTCTTTATCACGGTCTCCATTTTCTGGAGCTCCCCCTTGCGAGAATCCCGCAACGGCCGGTGAGATATGCGGTTCTGTTAGCCTCCGTTTGCTCTTAATTTTCTTCAGCATCGTTGCCTATAGAAAGTTAATGGCATTTATAGGTATGGATCAGTATTTGGCGTATGGAAAAAAAGGGATTGTTGGGCGTTAACGAGATTTAATTCTATGGTTGGTTTTTGCTTTGCTTTACATGACATTCATAACACATACAATCACACTCACACATAATCACACACACACGCACACACGCACACCACACGGCCTTAGGTTGGTTAGGTAGTAGTAGTAGTAGTAGTAGTAGTAGCACGGAAGGGTTTTGCGCTTTAACGTCCGATCAGGTGTTTACTGTCTTTAACTTAACTACATCAAAACAAACCCGTTTTCAGTGTAGGGAAATAAGATGGCACAAAACAAACAAAACAATAAATTGCAACGGAAATCGATAAACACAACAAAACAGATTGTGAATGGACGGAGGAGGCGCTTTTGGGAAAGCAAATCTCGTTAAATCTAGAATTTGGGTACAATAATTCACATGACTAGGGAATGACACATTGATTTGAAGTTCGGTGTATTTACACAAAAAAAAAAGAAACAATGGAAAAGGATATATAAAGGATTCTTCCCTGATGCCTTGTACGAAGCTTTGTTCAGTGTCGGAGCAAGTCAGTAAGATGCCCCGAACAAAAAAGGTGAAACATAAAAGAATACTGGGTACACTGCTACTGTTGCACAATTTAGTGATGTTGGTAAGAGTGGATCGTTTTGTTAAGCCTTGGTGTAGTACTGTATTTACAACACAAATCACAGTCAGCCGATAAAATCAAATCAAATCAGTCTTTCAACACACAATACGGTACGGATACGTCAAACTGTCTGTTTGGAAGTGAAAACTGAAGTACGGGGTATTATGTGTGACAGTAAATAAAATAAAGTGTGGTGGTGGTGGTCAACAAAAGCTACCGGGAGTTGGATTATCGCCAGAAACTACGCATATGATAAAGTGTTACCGCTAATGGGGTTTTGAGAGCTTTCCGATACTTTCAAAACACCACAAAACAGGCATGCAAGTGTACACGGTTTTGGCTTTATGAAAACACAACAAAATAATTTTGATGAAGATGATTCTTTTTTCTGCTATCGATAGGTTCGTGAGACAAATCGCTTGGAAGATAATGCAAAACAAATAGCAAGAAGCATAAACGCATAAAGTATCAAAATGTACATGCACATATCAGCTTAAGAAATCGAACGAAAACATATGATCTAGCAAAAGCGATAAGGATCATGTAGCTTTTTTTGTATCTCTTCAAACTTCATTGTGATAGTGAGTGAATCCATCCGGAAGGATGGATTTCGCTTACCTTTAATGCCGATTTTAGTACGACCACGTCACCGGGGCTCTGTACCCACGGCTCTCCATCGACCTGTACCGGTATGTCGGAATGAAGATGAATCTTTATGTGGCCACCCTGTGGAACGAATGCGTAATACAGTGTTAGTAAATCGGTTTCGCAGGCGCAGCATCGTCGGGCCATTCACCATCAACTTACCTGGGCTATTCGCATGGCCGAGCGCAGCCCGGACTGGATCTGTCCCAGATGCACTACACCGGTGACGCCAACGACTTCCAGCATACCGTCCCAATGGTTCGGTTTGCTAAACTGATCCTCCTTTTCCGGTCCCCAAGGATTCGCCCCGGATCCCCAGCTGTGAATGTAGTTTTAAGTGTGAGGATCATTCCTTTTGCTGATTTATTGCAACCCTTAAACTTACCTCAAGATATTCAGTATTATGATACCCTCGACCGGTGGAAGCTCCACCACCTTGCCGTCCACCTCCAGCCGAAGCTCCTTGTGCAGCTCCTTCACCATCTTCCGTCCCACCATCTTCCGCAAGCCCATCTTCACGTACACGCCCTTGTTGTGCAGCCGCGAGTTGAACTTGTTCGGGTTTTCCTCCCGTGCGTTATGGAAGTCCAAGCACAGGTCCGCATCGATCCCGATACCGAAGTAGTTGTTCATCACGAATATCTGCGAGTTATCCTCACTCTGGGCACCTCCAACCACTGGTATGCGTGCGTGTGTGTGTGTGTGAATAAACGGCAGAAAAGGAAGAAATATTAGTCGAACTTTTGAAAATGACTCTATGTGGCGGGCTGGGATCTCGATGGTTATTCCAGCACCCCAACGCACACGCACACACACAGGATTCACTTGCTTGCTGCCAGGTGTGTTATTCTTCGTACGATGCTGGTTCTACATGTTTTTGATTCGCATTGTGGAGCGTTTAGCCGAAAGTGAGTGTACACGCTCGTCTTTATCGGTGTATTGTGTGCAAACCATACCATCGACGAAATGTAACACGTTGGCCTTATATACACCAAACACATCCATTCCAATAATGACAACGAGCATATCAACAACAACACCGACCGGCCTAGAACAGTATTTACAGCAACATCCATCAACTATGTCTGTGGTTGTTAGTTCATTTGTGTAGGGGGAGGTATGTAATACAATGTTTCGCAAACAAAAACTGCTATATCGTTTGGCGGGAGAACGTAGGACTTGGTTCGTTATCTGTTGTTGCCATTATGTAGTGGTCTTGCAAAATATTCACTCGTGAGTCGTTTCCTTCCAGGCGTATTGAACGCATTGCAAGTATAGTAATTGGAGTCTATGATAGTAAAGCTTGAATCATCTATACTTCTTGAGCAGCTAAGTTCTTTTCGATTGTTGTGTCCTCGATTAAACTTTAAACGTATAAAGGCAATATTATTGGCAGATCATGAGCGCAGCTCAGTATCCTCGAAGTCGTTTACCATATTGCAAAGACTCCGTTCGTGTAGGACTATTCTGGTGAGCATTAAATGGTCGAATTGATCGTGGTGCCAATGCCTATGACAATGTCTGGTTTATGTGCTATTTTGCAATATCTTATTCATACTTTATCCACTGCTACCCAGCCTCGACCCGGTGCCAGATTTTGTGTGTGTTTGTGTGACCCGTGAAAAATACAGATCATGCATACCATACATTCCTTACAAGCTACGGACGATAGTACACAATGGTAACCACCACTGTACGGACGGTTTCTACTGTGGACGTAACCGGGTAGTTTTCGCACTACTGTCGGTAGCGTAACGTAAAGTAAAGCAAGCAGCAGGCCAGTTGCCAGAGAGTATTAGTAGTAGTAATAGTAGTAGTAGTGGTAGTAGTACAAAGGCATTGCAAACAGATACGGGTATTTGTACAACACGCTACAGTGGATTACGCATTACGTTTGGTTTGTTTTGGTTTTGGAGGGAAGTGTGTTTTTTGCGAAATTAGTTGTTCTGCTTTGTACAGTAAATGGTTAATGAGAACTCTGTGTGATCTAGTGTTTCCGAGGAAAAACTAACAAAGAAAGCACCGGCGTTTTCCGGGGATTTGGTTTTCCGATTTTACTTGGAACGCTTAACGTGAGGATACGAACGCGCGGTAAGTAGTACCGTGAATATTAGACACAACTGACATAATGGCATTAGAGACGTTAGGACACGAAAATTGGGGAAACTGTGTAACGTTGTGTGTAAGAGTTTGGAAGGGAATAATCGGTAGCAAGTAAAGCAAGGGCGACCATATGCAAGAAAAAGGATAACAGATAAACAAAGGGTAGAGAGAGAGATAGAGTGAGAGAGAAATAGAGATAGATAGATAGAGAGAGAGAGACTGAAATAAATGCGATTGAGCCATCAAAGTACAGCAAATGACCTTGCGCCGGGTTGGCGACGATTGCCACCGATGGATGATGGTGTTGTTGGTTCTGCTGATGTTGCTGTTGTTGCAATTGCTGTTGCTGTTGTTGTTGTTGTTGTTGTTGCTGTTGCTGTTGTATTTTCTTCTTCTTACCGGTTGAGTTGGGTTGCGCCTTTGGTGTGGCATCTTCCGGTTTGTCCTCCGGATGGAACACCACCGTCCAACGGTCCAGCCGTATCTCTTCCGCGTCTATTACGTCGCGCAGCAAATTGAGCGGATCTTCGCCCCCGGTGTAACCGGCACCCCAACGTAGAACGCGTGCCAAATCGTTACCTAGACAGAGATAGTCAACGACAAGCAAACCATTGAATGAGGAGCGTACAGGTGGTTCGTTAACTTGAACAGGACGGTCGTTACTTACCGGTGCCCAAGGGGACGATGGCACACGGTGGGCTAGAGCATTCCGAATCTTGACCAACGTTGTCCAGGCACTGCAACACCCAACCGATCGTACCATCACCGCCACACACCAGAATCTTATAATCCTGAATGTGTCGGAAAACGTATAGCCTGCAAAAACAAAAAGGGAAACGATAATCGGGCGGGCATTTTGTTGAGGACCTCCAGACAGCCCCATACCCAGGCAGTGGTCCACCGTTATCCAAATCAAACACTTGATATGGATTTAATAATTTACGAAAACTACTAATAAGCTCTAGACCCTGGCATCCTCCGGACTTGACATTGACAAACACCAGCAACGGTTGGACACCCGCCGGCACCATGCTCGGTTCGATATTAGGCAACAGAAGCACGAGCAAATGTTTCTCCTCATACTTGGACTCTCTCAGAGCTTGGAATGCACGTACCTGACAGGGGGCGAAAGATGAAGTCACAAATGTTACATTACAGAACACCCACGAACAGGCAACGGTTACACTTACAGCTTTGGATGCATTTTCGTAGGTTATCACTAGCGAACCGTACTCGTAGTAGATAGGACCAATGCTGCTGAACTTGTTCTCGAAGCCCAAGAATTCCGTCAGTATGTGCTCGTAGTTGCGCTGCGACAATCCGGGCGGTAGATTGCCCACGAACAGTGCCAGGTTCGGTCCGTGCGGATCCTGCTTGAGCTGCAGGTAGAAGCGCATCAGCTCCATCTGCCGTATCGAGTCCTTCCCGAGCTGCTTCATGATCTCCCAGGGCCGTTCGTTCCAGGACAGCACGCGCTCGGTGACGCCTCGATCGAGCAGAATCTCCGAGCAGCGGTAGTCCTCGATCTGGTGGCTTTGCAGGCCGAACTTTTTCAGTGATTCGCAAATCAGATCCTTGACGGTGGTATCGTTGTCCACCGGTATGATAACGTAAGCGTTCTCCACCTGCAGCTTACCCGGATAGACGCGTACAAAGCCGTGATCGTTCTCCTTATCACTGGAAGTACGACACAGAGCAGAATTAAGTAGTTTAGTAGTTCGACCATCCGCTGGTATTGTTTCCCCGTAGCTATACGTACCGAAATCTTAAGTATATAGCTGGTCTTTTGCCCTCTACACGATGTAGGCCTGGTACTGGATTCGGATCCTGCAATCTGACCTCGTCACCATAGACATCAGTGAGAAAAAATAGCTGCAATGTAAGGGTAGAAAGACGTTAACTACAGCTGCTATAGCTCATCGCTATGCAAAAAACATGCCGCATACATACATTTGGATCCCTGGCTATGTGGAAGGCCCTCAAGGCGGTGGTCAACAGTTGTTCCAACGAGCATGTTCTAGGTACATTAATGGCTCTGAAAATTCTTCTTCGATATGAACAGTTTCCGTCGAATACCTTGATTGTTTCTGCAAAGGAGAAGAACGATATCGATGTTAATACTTCTAAGGCACGAAAGCGGTTCGCCATCCACTGTTGGGACACACACACACATACATCCGATTCCGCGGAGTCTGTTTTTGGAGGCTGCGAGTTAAAATAGACACCGTCTCTCGCGCACACGGGAACACGTTTCCGGCCGTGCGAACAATGGGTTGGTTGCCACATCTCTCCGGTACCGGTAGTGTGATAAACGATGCCAAAAAGTTGACCATCGGTGTAGTTCGGCGAACCCGATGTACGGTTAGTGTGTGAAAAATAGACGAGAAAAAGCACGTTGAAGCACAGCCCGGTACGATGGCGTGAGAGGCAGTGTTGAGCTATTTCTGGAAACTTCCTGCTTGCACCTGCAGTTGCAGAGACGGTAGCAAAAAAGATGCAACCAGCGGTTGGTACAATGTTCACAAAAATTCAACAATGGAGGTTTTTTTGATAAAGTATATCCAGCAGCACTATCCTTCCGGGAAGTCCGGCTGAGGCTTGAGGTGTGCCCCGACGATGTGTCTTTGTTATTTTTAATATAAAAAGAAGAGATTGTGCTTGTATCAGGACAGTAAAGCAAGAGCGATACTTTTATTTTGGTGCATGTAATGATGCTATCACTGGTGTCAAGCAATATTGGTGGAACATTTGGCGCAGAACATGGTTTAGGAAGATGGCAGGGTTCGATAGTTTGAGGAGCTTATTTATAGTCATTTTTGGCTGCTCTAAGGCTGCTTACTGTGAACTAGCAATACATTGCAGATATCTTTCAACGCCACAAGAGCTTTTGAGGTTAGGAAATCTTTCACATTAAAGTTATATCCTCATCCCTACAATATCCCATGCTTTGACACAGTGGTGACAAAGCGGACGGTCAAAACTTTCCCCACAAGCCCACTAAATCACTCGAACGTCAAAGCACGGCTTCGACGCAAAACCATAATGGCGTGCTAGTGTGGCGGTGCGTTATTGTGCGGTCATATTGGACGGTGTGTTTTTGTTTTGCTGCTGCTGCTGTACATCAATAAATCAACGGATAATCAACTCGTGCGAACGGGGAAAGTTTTGTTCGGTCGTTTAGATAGCTGGAAAGTTTAATCATGATGCGGTGATGGGGTTTGTTATTTTTATTTGGTTAACGTATCGGGCTTTAGTTGGACGAAGTAACTCGCTAGACATGACATGACAGAAGACGATTGAAGGATGGTTTAGGTGCTACGTAACGAAACGGGAGAATTCAATATGACTATTTTGATAGTTGTGTTCTATGAACAATAAACAGTACAAAACGTTTGCGATGCATTTTTGGCGTGCCTTTTGTGTGTGTTTTAATGTCTAAGAAATGGATGCTAAATTTTACACTCCTTCCAGGAAATCTGGACATCTAAGGGACGCTGAAGGTGAGGATTCGGTTCGAAAAAGGGATTAACGTCTATACACAGAAGCAGCATTTTGCTGGAACCGGAACACACACACTCTAATCATTGGAGGACACGCAGTACACGGAAAGAATATTGAACCTAACAAAACAAAACAAAACACATTCCAAGGATCCTGATTCAAACACACAAGACAGAATGGGAAATTTGGCACAGGATCAACAAAGAAATGGACGAGTAGGCTATAGCTAACCAGGGGGGCACGGTATCCCACATCCTTCCCGGAAGAGAACTGGAGCCTTGTTTAACGCGTCACGGGCGAAGCATCGTTGACAGAGCAAATGGGAAATGGGATCCCCTGTTCGTGTTACCCAATAAAACTAAACAAATCACATTCCGTCACAGTTTTGGTTGCATGCGAAGATGTGTCGGGCGGGAGGTTCGAATTTGCGTTTCACTTTTATTGCCCGAGTGCGCCCATGCTCCGTTTTGTTTGTGATGCCGAACCATTTTCCGATTGTCCAACCGGGTGTCTACTAGTCTCTCGAGAGCTTCGTGTTGACTTTGACCAGATTCATGGCATTCGAGATGCGACGTTTGGTTTGTTCTGTGGAGAAAGATGAAGCCGATCAGGAACCTGGTTGGCCATTTTGATTGCTCGGTGGCTGCGTTGACAAGCGGAACAGGAACGTTATGGGCACCGGTTTTAACGTTGATTGGTTGTTATATTTTTAATGCACGGAAAAATGGGAGCAAATCTTAACAGGACCTGATATGACGACGGTCGGGGGAGAAGTTATGTGCGGCTGGGTTGGGAATTGAGACAGAATTGATGATAAGGGTAGACACAAAGCGGACTATCGATTCGATGACACGCCGGTGGTCTTGCGAAAATGGTGTTGGAAACAATGTAGAAACAATAAAACAACGTTGAAAGAAAGGTGCGAACAACGTGTGGTGTGGAAAACCCGATTCCATTTTGATGGATTTTTCATTTTATTGTTTTTTTTTTGTTGTTGTTGGATACGGTAAAATTCGAAAAGAAATTCGTTGAATGTGTGTCACAAGGTGAGGTGAGGTAGATAGAAGGAGCAAAACGGGATAAAAATAATACACACGCCTCCTTAAGACTCGTACGTACACTCGTAGAACGACACAAACGTCCGGCCGGTGATGGCTGATGGTCGCCGAAAATGGTTAGGAAAAGTCAAGCACAATAAAACGATCGTTAGCGTTAGAGTGAGCAAGCGTAAAAGATACGAGGATAGAGAAGCGCAACGGCAGAGTTTAATATCGTTAGAGAAACCATTTCCCGTAACGTACGGGTAAGATTTGAAAGACGTCCCCACCACAGACACGCAACCGAGTTGAGGTTTTTTTTGCAGGGTATAAATTTTCATTCCCAGTCGCTCTGAAAACCCAAGACCATGGATGGATTAGCCTCAGTGCAGAAAGGAATCCTGCCGAATTCTTAGTCCCCCAAGGGTTGTCTAACTCGGTCCCTGGGAAAGGGTAACAGATTTGATGTGAATTTATTCTTCATCTGAGGAACGTTCTGTCCACGGGTGTGCTGCACTGAGCAGAGAATGTTCGGGTCTCCCGAACTTTAAGACCAAACCCGGACATCTTCCTGCAAGCGAAGTGCAAAGATCGAAGCGAAGAAAGTCGGTACGTCTTGTGCCAATTTTCGCCCGGGAATTGGAACATCAAACAGTGGGCAGAACGTGCGCGTGGAGGTTTGGGACAACTTTATTGGCAATGTACCGGAACCTGGGGATTTGGTGGCCGCCGGTGGCAGCGAAAAAGACACTTTTCTGACGGTGGCCGAATGGCTCGAGGGAAATAAGATTGCAGGAACTAGGACACCCGGTTTGCTTCGGTTGGCTTCCGTTCCGCGCGTGTTTGTGTGTGTCGTGACAAGTGAAGTGTGTTCGGTGTGTTACGGTGACGAATGGTGGTCGGAAAATGGCGAATACTTCTTTCTACTGTGGCGTGCGTCAATAGATCAATCGATAAGTATACATATCAAGTCATTCGAAATACACGTACCATAATGTGCAGTTTTACGGTGTGTTTATGTGTGTGTGAGAGAGAGAGACATTAAGAGTAATAAAAGGGTTTTGCTTACAAGAAACGAGAGCTTTGGTGGAGAGGCATTGGAGTTTTTGGCTTTTCGCTGTCCACATGTACACATGTATAAAGAGTTGAGGCTTCACATTTTAACGGGTACATATTACATTGATCGGTTTGGTATTTTTTTGTTTGGTTAAAAAAATCTTTGGTTTTGCTTCCTGTCCGTGTGGATTACTACCCTAAACACGCTTTTCGATTATGGATGTGAAAAGTATTAAGAAAAGATGGAGAGCGAGCGAGAATGTAATGCAACACATGGCGCTTTACCACTATCTTCTAATCCGGAGCGTAACGGAAACAACAATCAATTGGAAGGCATATGGTATAATGGGCGTATTTTGAATACAATCATTACAAACTACGGTTTCGCCCCTGGATAATACGAAAATGTGTGTGTTGTTTCCCTAGCGTATGCCCTTCACTTAACGAACGTTCCAAGTAACGGGCAATGTTCTCTCTAGCAGAACGTAAAGCACTCAACGAACAGTGCACCTGACAGTGTGTTCAAAACTCAACAGAATTAAGCGGATATAGGAACGAACGCATCAGAAACGTACGGTGTCAATGAAACGATAGTCTCGATAGCTCGATGATAAGCAGTGCTTTTTTTGTATTAAACAACTAGTGCATTTAGTTTCTAACCATCTTCCGCGTGTGAAGATTGAAAGTTTGTTTATCTCAAGTGTGATTTTGTTCGTTTGTTTTGGTTTTTGTTTTGTTTGCTGTTATGCGCATCGCGAGTTGTTTCGCCCGCCCTCCGCAACACTCGCGGGGCGTAACATGCTTGTTTCTTTTGTGTTTTGTATCGTTACGTTTTTTTTCTTTTGTTCGTTTGTTTTGGTTTTTGTTTTGTTTGCTGTTATGCGCATCGCGAGTTGTTTCGCCCGCCCTCCGCAACACTCGCGGGGCGTAACATGCTTGTTTCTTTTGTGTTTTGTATCGTTACGTTTTTTTTTTCGGTTCCCTTTTGCGGGTTGTTTTTGGTGAGTTCATAGAAAACAGGAGAATAGAAAGCTAGGACCGGACGGACGGGTACTCTAGGTTCCGCTCAGGGCGTCTTTATCACGGTCTCCATTTTCTGGAGCTCCCCCTTGCGAGAATCCCGCAACGGCCGGTGAGATATGCGGTTCTGTTAGCCTCCGTTTGCTCTTAATTTTCTTCAGCATCGTTGCCTATAGAAAGTTAATGGCATTTATAGGTATGGATCAGTATTTGGCGTATGGAAAAAAAGGGATTGTTGGGCGTTAACGAGATTTAATTCTATGGTTGGTTTTTGCTTTGCTTTACATGACATTCATAACACATACAATCACACTCACACATAATCACACACACACGCACACACGCACACCACACGGCCTTAGGTTGGTTAGGTAGTAGTAGTAGTAGTAGTAGTAGTAGTAGTAGTAGTAGTAGTAGTAGTAGTAGTAGTAGTAGTAGTAGTAGTAGTAGTAGTAGTAGTAGTAGTAGTAGTAGTAGTAGTAGTAGTAGTAGTAGCACGGAAGAGTTTTGCGCTTTAACGTCCGATCAGGTGTTTACTGTCTTTAACTTAACTACATCAAAACAAACTCGTTTTCAGTGTAGGGAAATAAGATGGCACAAAACAAACAAAACAATAAATTGCAACGGAAATCGATAAACACAACAAAACAGATTGTGAATGGACGGAGGAGGCGCTTTTGGGAAAGCAAATCTCGTTAAATCTAGAATTTGGGTACAATAATTCACATGACTAGGGAATGACACATTGATTTGAAGTTCGGTGTATTTACACAAAAAAAAAAGAAACAATGGAAAAGGATATATAAAGGATTCTTCCCTGATGCCTTGTACGAAGCTTTGTTCAGTGTCGGAGCAAGTCAGTAAGATGCCCCGAACAAAAAAGGTGAAACATAAAAGAATACTGGGTACACTGCTACTGTTGCACAATTTAGTGATGTTGGTAAGAGTGGATCGTTTTGTTAAGCCTTGGTGTAGTACTGTATTTACAACACAAATCACAGTCAGCCGATAAAATCAAATCAAATCAGTCTTTCAACACACAATACGGTACGGATACGTCAAACTGTCTGTTTGGAAGTGAAAACTGAAGTACGGGGTATTATGTGTGACAGTAAATAAAATAAAGTGTGGTGGTGGTGGTCAACAAAAGCTACCGGGAGTTGGATTATCGCCAGAAACTACGCATATGATAAAGTGTTACCGCTAATGGGGTTTTGAGAGCTTTCCGATACTTTCAAAACACCACAAAACAGGCATGCAAGTGTACACGGTTTTGGCTTTATGAAAACACAACAAAATAATTTTGATGAAGATGATTCTTTTTTCTGCTATCGATAGGTTCGTGAGACAAATCGCTTGGAAGATAATGCAAAACAAATAGCAAGAAGCATAAACGCATAAAGTATCAAAATGTACATGCACATATCAGCTTAAGAAATCGAACGAAAACATATGATCTAGCAAAAGCGATAAGGATCATGTAGCTTTTTTTTGTATCTCTTCAAACTTCATTGTGATAGTTCGCTTACCTTTAATGCCGATTTTAGTACGACCACGTCACCGGGGCTCTGTACCCACGGCTCTCCATCGACCTGTACCGGTATGTCGGAATGAAGATGAATCTTTATGTGGCCACCCTGTGGAACGAATGCGTAATACAGTGTTAGTAAATCGGTTTCGCATTCGCTTACCTTTAATGCCGATTTTAGTACGACCACGTCACCGGGGCTCTGTACCCACGGCTCTCCATCGACCTGTACCGGTATGTCGGAATGAAGATGAATCTTTATGTGGCCACCCTGTGGAACGAATGCGTAATACAGTGTTAGTAAATCGGTTTCGCAGGCGCAGCATCGTCGGGCCATTCACCATCAACTTACCTGGGCTATTCGCATGGCCGAGCGCAGCCCGGACTGGATCTGTCCCAGATGCACTACACCGGTGACGCCAACGACTTCCAGCATACCGTCCCAATGGTTCGGTTTGCTAAACTGATCCTCCTTTTCCGGTCCCCAAGGATTCGCCCCGGATCCCCAGCTGTGAATGTAGTTTTAAGTGTGAGGATCATTCCTTTTGCTGATTTAATGCAACCCTTAAACTTACCTCAAGATATTCAGTATTATGATACCCTCGACCGGTGGAAGCTCCACCACCTTGCCGTCCACCTCCAGCCGAAGCTCCTTGTGCAGCTCCTTCACCATCTTCCGTCCCACCATCTTCCGCAAGCCCATCTTCACGTACACGCCCTTGTTGTGCAGCCGCGAGTTGAACTTGTTCGGGTTTTCCTCCCGTGCGTTATGGAAGTCCAAGCACAGGTCCGCATCGATCCCGATACCGAAGTAGTTGTTCATCACGAATATCTGCGAGTTATCCTCACTCTGGGCACCTCCAACCACTGGTATGCGTGCGTGTGTGTGTGTGTGTGTGAATAAATGGCAGAAAAGGAAGAAATATTAGTCGAGCTTTTGAAAATGACTCTATGTGGCGGGGTGGGATCTCGATGGTTATTCCAGCACCCCAACGCACACGCACACACACAGGATTCACTTGCTTGCTGCCAGGTGTGTTATTCTTCGTACGATGCTGGTTCTACATGTTTTTGATTCGCATTGTGGAGCGTTTAGCCGAAAGTGAGTGTACACGCTCGTCTTTATCGGTGTATTGTGTGCAAACCATACCATCGACGAAATGTAACACGTTGGCCTTATATACACCAAACACATCCATTCCAATAATGACAACGAGCATATCAACAACAACACCGACCGGCCTAGAACAGTATTTACAGCAACATCCATCAACTATGTCTGTGGTTGTTAGTTCATTTGTGTAGGGGGAGGTATGTAATACAATGTTTCGCAAACAAAAACTGCTATATCGTTTGGCGGGAGAACGTAGGACTTGGTTCGTTATCTGTTGTTGCCATTATGTAGTGGTCTTGCAAAATATTCACTCGTGAGTCGTTTCCTTCCAGGCGTATTGAACGCATTGCAAGTATAGTAATTGGAGTCTATGATAGTAAAGCTTGAATCATCTATACTTCTTGAGCAGCTAAGTTCTTTTCGATTGTTGTGTCCTCGATTAAACTTTAAACGTATAAAGGCAATATTATTGGCAGATCATGAGCGCAGCTCAGTATCCTCGAAGTCGTTTACCATATTGCAAAGACTCCGTTCGTGTAGGACTATTCTGGTGAGCATTAAATGGTCGAATTGATCGTGGTGCCAATGCCTATGACAATGTCTGGTTTATGTGCTATTTTGCAATATCTTATTCATACTTTATCCACTGCTACCCAGCCTCGACCCGGTGCCAGATTTTGTGTGTGTTTGTGTGACCCGTGAAAAATACAGATCATGCATACCATACATTCCTTACAAGCTACGGACGATAGTACACAATGGTAACCACCACTGTACGGACGGTTTCTACTGTGGACGTAACCGGGTAGTTTTCGCACTACTGTCGGTAGCGTAACGTAAAGTAAAGCAAGCAGCAGGCCAGTTGCCTGTTCGTGGGTGTTCTGTAATGTAACATTTGTGACTTCATCTTTCGCCCCCTGTCAGGTACGTGCATTCCAAGCTCTGAGAGAGTCCAAGTATGAGGAGAAACATTTGCTCGTGCTTCTGTTGCCTAATATCGAACCGAGCATGGTGCCGGCGGGTGTCCAACCGTTGCTGGTGTTTGTCAATGTCAAGTCCGGAGGATGCCAGGGTCTAGAGCTTATTAGTAGTTTTCGTAAATTATTAAATCCATATCAAGTGTTTGATTTGGATAACGGTGGACCACTGCCTGGGTATGGGGCTGTCTGGAGGTCCTCAACAAAATGCCCGCCCGATTATCGTTTCCCTTTTTGTTTTTGCAGGCTATACGTTTTCCGACACATTCAGGATTATAAGATTCTGGTGTGTGGCGGTGATGGTACGATCGGTTGGGTGTTGCAGTGCCTGGACAACGTTGGTCAAGATTCGGAATGCTCTAGCCCACCGTGTGCCATCGTCCCCTTGGGCACCGGTAAGTAACGACCGTCCTGTTCAAGTTAACGAACCACCTGTACGCCCCTCATTCAATGGTTTGCTTGTCGTTGACTATCTCTGTCTAGGTAACGATTTGGCACGCGTTCTACGTTGGGGTGCCGGTTACACCGGGGGCGAAGATCCGCTCAATTTGCTGCGCGACGTAATAGACGCGGAAGAGATACGGCTGGACCGTTGGACGGGGGTGTTCCATCCGGAGGACAAACCGGAAGATGCCACACCGAAGGCGCAACCCAACTCAACCGGTAAGAAGAAGAAAATACAACAGCAACAGCAACAACAACAACAACA
>KZ063723.1:22373-41304 GCA_002091835.1 Anopheles maculatus
ATAGAGAAAACGAAACTCTGGACAGAACAAACAATCATTTGGTTGCGTCCAGTGTCCAACCAGCAGCCCAGCAGAGACAGTCCCAACCCAACCATGCCAGCGTTGAATTAAAAAATGATCGGCGAGTCTCATCCCGTAGTAGCAAGAGCGACTCCACTACTCTCGAGACTTAACCCTCCGATCACTCCAGAACCCAAAGCTAACATGGCCAAACCCGTCCTGCCTCTGCTGAAATGGTATGGAGAACATTGTCACAGCCAAACAAGCCTGCCTCCTTTATACAGCTGTGTTGACATTGCACGCGGATGCTATTGCTATGTCAACAGATTACCCGTATCTTAAACAAAAAAAAAAAAGAAAGACACGTAATACAAAGACAACACGACATTTAACAAAAAGAATGGAATAAGGAGTGGTAGGATGAAAAGGAAAAGGAAAAGGAGTCACAGGATAAGACCGTTGTATCTGGCGAATCGGAAGATGAGCCTCATGTATGGGAGATCCCTGGTCGCCAGCACCTCTCTGATTTCTATACCCGGTTGTCTTCCGATGTGCTCGACTGCGCCCATCAAGGAGGGTCTAGCGGTTTCGTACGAATCCGTCACCGCAGTCACACGCTTTCGTCTGAGCCAGAGTTATACGCTGTAGATGAGCATTCAGAGCGAAATGATTCGACATCAGTCGTGACATCATTCGTATGAACGCACGATCTACAGAGAGCCCATCGAACCAAGGCCGCAGGGACACTTGCGGAAAGATCATGAAAAGGAAACGCCCAAGTTCATCCGCCTCCCACATGCTCTGCCAGCCATATATTATACACAGTATCTAGCCTACGGTCGTCATATTATAAATTAAATAAAAAATTAATATAGCTGCGTTTAATATAATAATATTACTGTTTTAAAAGTATTTTATTTTTCCACAAGTTTTTGTACAGAACTGTTATGGTAGTATTTTTATGGTGCAAAACATTGTTAAAGTTTTCGTAAAATTATACAAATATATTCCTTTTAATTTACTAGAACATTAGCTTTTAGTTGTCTCGTCTAGTTTTAGTTTTTAGTTGTTGAAAAACTAGTGTTGTTATAGTCCTGTGACGAATTGTATAATTAGAACAAGATGAACTATTTATTTGCAAGAAAAGCTTAAGATATTCAGCAATCAAAGTTGATGTAAAATGAAAAAAATACAATAGCTGTAATGTTCAAAATGCCAAATAAGCTTTAACTAATATTCAAAAGTCACCTAGCGAACCTTATTTTTCCAACTTCTTGTAAGATTTTGAAAGGTTGAGGATTTATGTAAAGAAAGATGCATATTTAATGCAGATAGCTTAGCAATGCTCTGCTTACTGGAGCAACTAATCGGTTAATTGGCATCATGTACTGAAGCACATCAACACACAACAAGAGATTAGAACTACTTCCTGCTAAATGTAAATCAACTTTCCCATGTTCATCATTTAGCATAGTTTTGTTGATAGTTGTTGGAATGCGTTCTTAACGTTAAGCAACAGGATAATTAAAAAAAGCTGCACCTTTGCTCCATGCCATACTAACGTCGACCAGCAAAACAACGCCCAGCAGGATTGAAGCCGGTTCAAAGACGTGTACGGTACTGACTCTAATAATGCAAGATTTCCCACAACCGGTACACGAAATGCATCAGTGGTCCAAGTTTTCCTCTTTTGTTGAGCACAGCAAGCTTATCTATCCCTTCATTCCATTCCACTTTGATGAGCTAACTTCTTGCACACCACGTTCCTTTGAAAGGGTACAGCACGACCATCATGGAAGGAGCTCCATCCAACTGGCAGACACGCCAAGTTGCTTCGGGCACTATGGGTGGCCCCCTACTTGCAGCAATACACCCCCTTCCAAGAATGTACAATCGTAATGGAGCAAAGATTTGAAGGAACTTCACATTGAGGTGCATTAAATTAAAACTAGATTAATAAATGCTTGTATTGCGAGAGTGCATCACGCATTTGCTCTGGAGTGAAATGCACTTGGGGGCAACCGGGCGTTGTAAGTTCACCTTCTTATCCGTCACACATTTGCGGAAGAAAGGATTCCCATCCACAGCACGTTCGCTCTCTCAGTTTTGTGGTGGCTTCTAATTTCATGCATTCTAAATGAGGTCACCCATGTACGGTTGCCGGTTGTTTGATGTTTGACAATCCGGAAGCAAGCCGACTAGTCTGGCTTATGCAAGTGGATGGGTTGTGTAATGCCCGAAATGGGGAAATGAATCCTGCTGATTCGCACATGTGTCCTGTGCCCGTCTCAGTTGGGCTAAAAGATATGTCTTTTAATGGTTTATTTAGTTGGAAAACGTGTCTAAATGGTTGAATGCTTGGAATGTTTTGTGTGACAAATTGGTTGGATTCCATGTGCTCGTCGGTGTCCGTCTACTGTAGACCAATGCAGTAGGGAAGAAATAATAGGCTTGGTATATTTTGGAGTAGAAATAAATACAGTAAGCCGATTTACTAAAAATATCTTCCCTGTAGTCTCCTACAGTCGGATACCTATAGCGTTAGCGTATCCATCTAAATAGTGGAAATTATACTAAACAAAAACGGACATTCTTATACGAATCTCGCTCTGTATGTCTGAGACAAAACTGTTCATGTGTCGAAAACATGAAACATGTCTATTAAACATTTTTGGTAATTGCCGTTACAGTGCTAGTACATGTTCTAATATCTTATTTTATTTGTTCCATAATGACGGCTTAACGCCGTATTGTCATGTTCTAATATCTGTTAAACAATTAAATAAATTGAAGAAAATCTAACTTTTTAAGTAAATACACTTTAAAGACACTTGCACTTTGATACACTTCTTTGAAAATCTTGCTGGAAAGCTGCTGCCAGTAAGCCTAAACAACATTGAGAATATCAAGTCCTGGAGCTTTCCCAGCTTTGAGATCGGGTAACAATGTCACTATTACGTTATTAGAAACATTAATATCCTGCTACATTGATTGTAGGTTTTCATAACTTCCTGTAACACTGCTATGTATGCTTTAGGTATTCGGTCAATGATATCATAATAATACTATTCTGCCTTGTACTAACATTATTGGTTAGTAAAGTCGAAAATCTAGTTAGTTATTATATTTTAAATCAAACTATTTGCTGTAGCTTAAATCTGTTTCATTGAATGTCTCTTTCCAAGGATTAACTATAAGATGTTAGAATAGAGATTTACGATCCCTTCCCTCAACAAAATCTTTTATCCACAGCAGAGATCGAAAAGACTTCCACTTCGTTTGACGACGCACCCAAATTAGCAAAGAAATTTTTCAAAAGCACCGTCAACTAACCATTTTTGTTTCGTATAATTTTCACTATTTAGATGGATGCGTTATTTCAAGACAAAAATCTCCGAACAATAAAACCATTTTTAATTATTATTTATGTAGTACGGCCTGACCGTATTGCTTATTCCCAATTGCAAACAAAAAGAACTTATTCTAAATTACAAAAATACAGTACACATCGGTTAGGAGACATTTCCTCTTCGGAACCGTGAAACGGGCACCTTATCCCGGGTGTGCTCGGTTGTTACGATGCGAGGTGTTCCGTCGTCCTAATTGAGGTTCCGTGCATAGCTAGGGTCGGTATTGGACACCTTATCCCGGGTGTGATCGGACGCTTTGTTGTCAAATATTCCAATATCCGTTAGCGATGTCCGTGTTGTAGAGAGGGTCTTTATCGTAGTCCATGACACGAGCGCGTCCGGGGCCTGGAGCTCTATGTGCGGCCTCCTTGTCCCATCACAACTGTGTCAGTAGGAGGTGATAGGGGAGATCACACTAAGAGGACATTCGCTCGCCAAAACACAAAGATTACCCAGAGGTTTGCCTCGTGTTTGTCTCCCAGCAAATTCTGAATCGGAACATTGGGCATCCTTCCGATGCCCTCAACTGCTTTGAGCAAGGTGGGTCGCGCAGCCCTGTACTCCACTCAAAACCATAGAAGATCTAGATCTATGTCGTGGTATTAGAGGCCACAGCCACGTACTTTGGAGATGACCTGGCCTATACGCCGGAGATGACTGCCTAATGCGAAATGATTAAACCTAAGTCTAGACATCCTTCGAATGAACAACAATAATACCTTTTTTCCTTATCAATTGCTACTGCAATAGCAGGATGCTGCTAATACGAGAAGATGTAGGAGTTATAAAAGTCTATAAAGGTAAAACTAATAGTTTAACAAATCTTGAATCGCAGCACCTTCTCAACTTTCTAAAAGATGCTTCAAACAATTGATGCTGGCTGTTATATTTCGTGAGTTAACGCCGGTCACAAAATATCTCACACAGCGCGTTTTGATGACCAAACAACGCGACGGATCGAGTGACACTCCACACGACACCGGTGTGTGGCATCGTGGCTCGGTCTCTGTGAAGCTAAACAATAAAATAGTTGTCGTTAAGAACTGCGTGTTAGAGAATAACAACTCTTTTCAAAGAATTAGTTCATTCTCACTCCTTTACCTTTGCGATTCGAATCGTTTAACAATTCTTTACCGATTCAAATCGTTTAACAACTCTTTTGCGATTCGAATCGTTTACAAACTCTTTGAGAGTTGTTATTCGCCCCGACGATCAGAATCGTTTAACAACTCATTTGCGATTCTAAACGTTCAACAATGCTTTTGATAGTTAAAAACTTAAAAGAGTTGTTAAACAATTCGAATCGTCTTGGCGACTAACAATTTTCAAAGAATTGTTATACGTTTTGAATCGAAAAAGAGTTGTTATACGTTTGGAATCGTAAAAGAGTTGTTCAACGATTCGAATCGTAAATGAGTTGTTAAAACTCTTCATGAAGATGTTATTCAACTTATTCTTTAGGAAGAATTAAATCAATCATTCACTCTTACTCAGTTCGCACAACACTAGTTTGACGGCGATTGCCAGATTAGAGCGTCTACAGTTCTATCCCTATCACTGTGGATTTTGAGACCTTGAATCTGTGTAAACTCCTAATTCGTACTTCCAATACTCCTTTATTGCAGGACTTCTGTCAATTCCATTGATGCTCCTCGGTGAAGGAGTCACAAACGGTAATAAAGTTTTGGTAAATCAGTTTATGGCTCAATTAAATTTATAATTTTAACAAAGCTTCAAAAAAACTGCAGCAAGAATTCAATTTTGTATTGGAGAAATTAAGAACTAGCTTAACCTAATGCATTTTTAAGCTATATTAAAATGTCACAGGGTCCAAAAAACTAAGAATTTCAGCGATCAAGATCATCATAGTTACTATCTTTCTATTTAAAAAAACACGTACACGTGATCTTTTCATGGATAAGAGCAAGTTCACCCGTTCGTGACGCAATAACAATAGTTTTATTCCCATACATTAGCGCTGGGAAAAAACAACCCATAATCCACACATAAACACATACTGGGGTCCTAAAGCGTACGAAAGGATGTCTCCCCCTGGCTCGACTGCGATGGCCAGACTGGAGAGTGTTCAGCGCAAATTTACTCGTGTAGCTGTTCGGCGCTTCCTCACCGGTTATCATCTTTCTCCCCCTCCTTACCCAGTCCGTTGTCGACTTCTTGGGCTAGAACCGATTCATGAAAGACATCTCCATATCCGTGCAAGCTTCATAGCAGGCCTCCTGTTAAATGAACTTGATGTCCCTTCTCTCCTATCTGCCATCCCTCTGTATGCTCCTTCCCGTCGCCTCCGCGATCGACCTCCCCTCTATATCCCATCCCGCCACACCCGTTACGGTTCGAACGATCTGCTTCTTCGAGCTCTGTTGGCTTTCAATAACTGTTATCATCTGTTCGACTATAATGTCCCTCTGTCTCGCTTTCGTGTCTGTCTTCGTGAAGCTTCTTTCCTTACCACCTAACCCTGCTGTCACCCTTCGTATTTCCTTTTAGTATATAAGAACATTTGTTAAACCATCATTGGCGGACAATAAAGATTTGTTAATAATAATAATAATACACCGAAACATGGTGAGTTTGTGTCATTTTGTGATGTAATACGAACAAACAACAAAAAATCGTACAAAACCAAACAACAAGCATATATGAATAATTTACAAAGAAAACATAACACAGAACCAGTCGCAGTCATCAACAGATCCTCCAACAAATCCAATCCAAAATCCTCGCTGTATGTGTGTGTGTATGCTTTCGTGCATTAAACCTGGGCGCTGGCTTTGCTGCTTTGCCCTTTGATAGGCACATTCGATTAAAGATTCATCAGATCGCTGAAAGCTACAAAGAAACGGGCAAACACACACGCGCGTACATCACCAATCTGTACCATTCCGTCATATCGCATTATGATTTGGCGCGCTGGAACCATCCCAGGACACCGGGCTCGGCGCCCTGTATGTGAGTCATGAATTTAAACAACTCAGCAACAGTGGCAGTGCCCTGGCCGCAGCATACGAAACGAAAACAAATTGACGTATGCAATCAACGGTAAGGTAGCGAGAAAACCCGACAAACCGGGCGGCCCACAATCCTGCCAGGGAGGGTGAAGGTAATGGGAGAGAGAGAGAGAAAGCAGGAAGAAAAGGAAAATTATTTAATTCAATTTCGCCCCCAAAACGCGGGTACATATGAGCAGTGCTTTTGACGGAATAATTTATAATGATGAAGTTACCTCGCCCGCGGGGTCACGCGTTTTTCCAAACGAATGACGAGGAACTCTTACAAAAAAAAGCACAAACACACACACACCATCCAACATTCCGACACGAAAAAGTTTGGGGATGATTTTCCAACCAAATCGCAGTGATTTTAATGCATTTTGCTCATTTTTTATTCCGTTGTTTGTGGTGCCCACTGTAAAACGTTATGCGCACGGGACCCAACGATGGTTCTTCTTCACCCAAAGGCACTTTCTTTCCAATCGTACGGCAGCCGTACGCGGGATGAGCTATTTTTCTTGTTCTTAAATAAATAAAATGATGATGATTTCGGACAGGGGTTTTTGTACACTGTTTTTCGTTTCGTTTCTGTCCTGACAGCTAATCTATTCGCTTACGTCATAGCGCGAGAGGGAGAGGCACCCACTTTGTCGCTCACAAAACAATCCCAACGATTGACAAATTGAAAGTGGAAGTTATCTGGCCGCCAGAGTTCGGGGAATTGTTTTTGCTCTTCCCCGCGTAACAGATTAGCGATTAACTAATGGAAATTAATAGACGGGCTAAAGTGGTGGCTGCCGTGTTTTTTTTTTTTGCTGCTGCTGCTAATTTCTACATCCACGTGCGCCAGCTTACTACAGCTGGACAGTGCGTGCAATCGTTCCCACGGCCATTGCCGAAAAGGCTGTTTGCTTTCATTCGCTTACGTTGTGTAGGTGTAGTACGGCCGTGGCTTATGTCGCAGATTATCAAAATAAAATGGTGGTTCATCTTTTTTCGTGGGGGGTGGGGAGTGCGAGCGAGATTGCTTACTGGCCCATTCCAGTGCCGGTCCATTCCTGCAGCCACGAACACGCTGTTTATTGTGTGTAGCCAGCGCTCCGAGGCACCGAGTGCTCGAGATTGGCTTAATCTGATAAGTGAATAAATAAACAATAAACAACCGATGTTTGGTACCTTTTGCCCTAGCAACAACCGCTCAGGACATTCGCTACAAGTAGCAGCAAATAAATTTTAAAACAAAAATAAAAACGCCCATTTGCCCCGATTTTCCACGCTCGCACAAAAACAACCTTGTGGTTGACCACTGGAGGCTGTGTGTGAGTTTGCGAAATAGGTACGTAAATCGTGCCCCAGAATGGATGAGCTGCTGCACACGGCCCTGGATCAACTGTGGGGACCGTTTGCTGCAGCGAACCCACTACATCAAGGTGTCGGTTTACTGTTGGCTAGTTTAGAAACCATACCACCCACCATACAGCTGCCGAACCATCCATCCCTACCGTTGTACCGTTTGGTAGCGTTCGGCATCGGAGGGCTTAAAACATTCGTTTACATGGGCAAACATTGTCCGTCGCCCGGGCGGACGGAAAATATGGTCCCATAAATCGTGCAGCACCTTCAGCGCATCTGGTACCAGGGCGGAAGTTTTGCGAATGGTTTGCAGTGCGCAGCTCGATGGTGGTTCTGTACCGGCAGGAAGTATTAAGAAATAATTAAGAAATGCTAAAGAGGTACGTCTTGTTGGGATGGATTTCGAGTTTTAGCTTTCTTTCAAACGCTGTCTTGTATAAATAATATTCAAGATATTAGCTTATAATCGCTGCGTGAGTCTTGTGCATCTAACATTACGATTAGTAATATCAAATCATGATAGTCAATGAAATATTAACTTTTGAGGAAGGTATGTAATTTTAAAATTAAGTAACTTTTTTATTCTTTATTTGTAGATCAGTATCTTAATACAAATTTTTTGAAATTTTTATAACTTTGATTCTATTAAACAACCAACAGGTGCTGCAAGAAGTTATTTTATTAATTTAATTTGTTTTCTTTCTTGATTTTCAAGTTGAGAAACATTATTTAAATAATTAAGCGAACTTTACAAATACTCAAGTGTTCCAAAACCTTCAAGTAATAAGTGTTGTTTGATAAAGCGCTTCTAATTAAAAATTAATAATTCGTCAACATGAGTGTAACAGTCACAAGAAAATGTACATAAGTCTAAACGTCTATAAAATTGTTCACTATACCACTGTACCTAACACTGTGCCTAACAGGATAGATTTTGTTTTAAAACAAATGCTTAAAATGAATATTACATTTAAAATGTAACGGACTAACTTTCTATTGTCTATTGTTGCACTATTAATTCAATAATACTGGTATTGCTTACAGCGGCTTCATTAGTAATAACTTCGTGAATGTAATTTATAAAGCATTTCAAATTGAAATGTGGGGCGGTCCGGTGGTGTATCCATTAGAATTGAAATGTATAGTATTCTTTGCTGTACGTTACTGGCAACATGAAATAATCCCAATTTAGTTTTATAATGCCAAATATTTCTTTTGTAAGCTCAATAAATTCATTCCATTTTGAATTTATTCTGTAAAAATTCTGTTGCAAGGTGTTTGTCTCAATGCGAAGAATTTTATGAGCTTGATATCTTCATTTGATACAAAAATTCATTATGAGGGGTTTTTTTTATTCATATAGAACGGCCTGGTCATATTGTTAAATCTAAATTACAAATAAGGACTTATTCTAAATTACAAAAATACAATTCACATAGGTTGGGAGACATTTCCTCCTCCTAACCGTGAAAGGGCACCTTAGCCCGGGTGTGCTCGGTTATTATGCTGCAATTGGTTCCGTAATCCTAATTCCATTCATAGCTGGGCTCTGTATCGGGCACCATATTCCGGGTGTAATCGGACGATTCGTTGCTAAGTGTTCCATAATCCGTATGCGATGTCCAGATTCAAGCGAGGCTCTTTATCGTGGTCCATGACTCGAGCGGGTTCTGGAGCTTGGAGCTCTAAATGCGGCCTCCTTGTCGCTACTTGCTGCCTTGCCTGTCGAGTGCTTTGGTCGGTGCAAACCCATCACAAACCGTACTCAATCATTCTTCCTTTCATTCATCCATTCATACATCATCATTCATATAAGCGAGGTACAACACATATAAAAGACAGACAAACAGTAGGAGAACAGTAGGAGAAGGGAGGGGAGATCACAATAAGAGGCCATTCGCTCGGCAAAAAAATAAAGATTACCCTCAGGTAGGTCTCGTCTTCGTCTCCCAGCAAATCCCGAATAGGAACCTCAGGCATCCTTCCAATGCCCTCAACTGCGTCGAGCAAGGTGGGTTGCGCAGCCTCGTACTCCACACAAGACCATAGAAGATGATCTATGTCGTGGTATCCGAGGCCACAGCCACAAGCTTTGGAGTCGACCTGTCCTATACGCTGGAGATGAGCGCCCAATGCGAAATGGTTAGACCTAAGTCTAGACATCATTCGAATGAACGCACGATCTCCTGAGTTGCCATGGAACCAGGGCTTCAAGCTAACTCTGGGATTGATCGAATATAGAAACCTCCCGAGCTAATCTGTGTCCCACATACTCTGCCACCGAGCCATGCAGAGAGATTGTGGGGCATGCATGTGCTCGTGAGGTAGGATAAGCCTATCGAAAAAGGACCCTTCCGAAGCACCCTTTTTGGCCAATTGATCTGCCTTTTCATTGCCATGAAGGGTATTATTATGTTTCAAATTATGTTTTAAGCTTGTTAAACAATGATTTTCTCACTCACCTTTTGTTTTTATTTATTCTCACTTTTTTAACCGGTACTTCTTAGTGTAGATGTCTTTTACCTGCTGGTATATCTCTTGAAACAATTGGCAAATATGTTCAAAATATTCATGAACAACTGTGATCAATCTGTTTGATCGGATTGTCAGTTATGATCGCTGTTTCAGACGTTCCAAGTTGTAAATGATGTGGCCCAAACAGAAGAGCAGTTACAATCACGTATCGAGTTTTACAACATCTTCTCCCGTTTAAGATGTGAGACCAAATATATAGTTTGGGGACGGCTTCCGTTAACCCAGCAGTGTTGTAGGATTGTTACACAGCTGTAAATTACATGCTACTCTAAGCTTTAATGTCTGATAAAGTTGTAGCTGCGAAACTTTTATTCAGGTCAGGTCAGCAAGTCCGAAAATTATTGGTAAAAAGAATCTTTGTAAATTTATTACAAGTTCGTCAAGGTGCTTTATTAGGTTCGCAAATAAACTATAAGCATAATTCACCGAAATTCGTGTAAAACACCTGGCGATCATCCGTTTGAACTGTTGATTCATTGCCGACAACGACGTCTAAAATTTAGTATTAAATTAAAAGCAAGTACAAAACATCCCAAAAAAGTACTACACTCGGGAAGTTTGCAGTAATAACTTTGCAAATCTCTATCAGTGTAGGTCTACTAAATGTGAAAGGTGCACTCTTATAACCGCTGAATAGATTTCTGCTACGTGTGGATCATTTTCGTGATCAATTACAACTTGAATTCACATGTTTGTCTCAAACAATAAAAAGCAAAGCAGGATATCCGTGCATTCGTCGTGAAAACAACGTTTAAAGGGATTAATAGAACCTCCCTCGAGCCTTTTTAGATACACATTTATATAAAACACTTACCTACGAAGCCAAACATGTGACAGTCACTTAGGATAAGGGAACAACTATTTTAAAAATGTTGTTTCGGATGGTGGACTCTAGTACAATCTCAAAGTTTTCGACACCTCGGTCCCATATTGTCTAACATGAATCCGGACCATCAGTGTACAATCTGATACCTCAGGAATGTCACACTCAGTATAGTACCGTGAGACAAGTAGCCGACGGGAGATCTTCTCTTGCTGGGCGTAATATTCCCAGTAGTTACAGTTAATTACCAAGAGCTGTTTATTTTCTATAGTCATAACTTTATAATTATTTTTAATTGTATGAAGCACATCTCTTCGAAGAATTTGTCGTCTCTACGAAATTAGTAAAAAGCTCTTTACAAACAGAACCATATAGTTCACAATAAAAACTCTACTTCATATTTATTTTACACTTCCCCTATAATAACACAGTGGCTGTATTTTAACAGTTTCTGGCGATCTCAAAAACAAAACCCTCAAACGATCTATTCCCAATCGAAACTTATTGCACAGAAGGTTCTCGGTTTTGCATAAGTGCTGCCAAACCACCTCCTTCTAAGCACACTGCATAAACAATCCCATGCCGTACCATACAACCACTTCCGACGCAGGACAGGACCGAAATGGATGTAGTTCATTTCCACCTTTTCGGCCTTTAATCATCCATCCATTGTACCATCACACTCTGCGCTCCTCCCAGTCGGTAAAGGTGTGCAAAATTTGGCCTCAAAAACTCTGTCCGGACATTGAATCCGGGGCTGAAACTGAACTCTTCTTCGTCGGTCGTGGCCAAACCGCACACGAAACTCCGCTGGACCAGAAGTGTCTTTCTAGTGGTGCTACCGATTCCAGGTTTAATGACCGAATGCGAAACGGAGCCACGGCAAAACCCGGTAACATGACCGGAACCAAGACGATACGAACGCCCAATCGGATGCTGTCTGTTTGGTTAAAGTTTTTGTTAAACAAATCATTTACTGCCTTTGCCAGCCAGCAAAGGGAATTGTTGCAGCTGTGACTTTTGTGCCAATTTATTTGTTCCATGCTCCAAAAAACCAAGGGTAAAACCTGCACGGAAATAGTGTGGCCTGCCTCGACTGGGGATTGAATGTTCTTCCAGTTCATTTGTTGCAAGAAATACCGGAGGTGCTTTTTTATTTATTCTCGTAAGTACGTTAGCATACAATTCCTAATGTCTGCATTGGTACGTAGATAAGCGTGTTCTCATCCCTGACAGCACAGGAATGGAACTCCGTACGGTCATCTCCGTTGAGTTTAATTTGTAATCAGTGTGTGTGAAAGTTGTGTGAAGCTAAAATCAACACTCACCAATGAACCAGCCTGGGGTGCGCAACAAGGCCGCGTACTGGGGCGGGTCGGACGATTGAAACATATTTTAATTTAATTACGAAACTTTACCCTTCCATCGTACGCCCTCTACGTACGTTTTTCCACCCCGATAATGATGTGCGGTCGCGTTTTAGGAGGCAATTTTCACTCAAACTCCACTCAAACCCGGTACAAAATTCACACAAAACCCACGCTCATATAAAGAACCATGTGATATCCGTGGACAATGGTGGTGGGATATTGCAATGCGCCGTCGGTCCGGAGGAAAAACTTTCCACGAACACCGTGTTAGGCGACCGCAACACACCGCGTTTTGCCCACTGTTGTTGCCGTGTGTTGGGGTTTTTCGGGGGGTTTGCGAACTCTCCCGGACGAACGTTGTTGTTGTGGGCGGCCCAGCGGTTGAACAGTGTGCTCGTGTGTCCTCGCCTCGGGGTTTTGTTTGATGTAGAGTTAATTCCCCCGGCTGGGAAACGGTTGGCCACAGTGTAAGCCTTCCGTTTTGGGACGGTAAACAAACAGCTCTAATCACTGTGCGCTAAATTGTGCTAGCACGCCATTACTGCAGGAAAATTTTAAAATTCTTCTTCGATTAGTCTAATAAAAACTTGGAAAAATTGGTTTATAGCTTATTTCAATGGTTTATAATGCTGTTTTTTAAAAGGCAAATTTTCTTTCAAATACTATCATTCGATTCGACAATTTCTGGCCTACGGTGCTAACGAACAAACCCAAAGTTATTTAGTCCCGTAGCTAAAATGGATTGGCAATGGAACCGTTCTGGGTCTCATGTGTGCTAAAGGTAACAAGAAGGAGCATATAAAAAAACATATTCTACCACCACACAGACACATACACGCACATAAAGTATAAAGGTATGTGCAAACAGTGGCACAAAAGAGTAAGGAAAAGTTTTCGAATGAAATTAATTCAGTAGTAAATTGATACGGGCCTGGTCACGACATGCTTAGTGCGGTTGGCATGTGTTAGTAGTTGGCTGCGGTGAACAGCAATCGAGGATGATAAAGTTACCGCTGAAAATACCTCGGGCCTTACGGACGGGTATATTATACGATGGCGAGGTGTTGTAACTGAATTTGATACGATAGTTTGCCATTATGTTTATGACAGTGAAATAAACGTAACGTTATGGACGCAGCACGAAACAATCTGCTGTGTGTAATATTTGCATGTTTAGAATACTTCGGAAAATTATACCAGCAATTGGTGATCTTCTTCTTCCGTTTATTAACGCTTTTTTTTTGCTCTGCATCCTCAAGAAATCTTGGTCTTCTTGTTCTGGATTTTTTTGTTAGCAAGTTAGCAAGAGTTAGACCACCGAACTTCGATCGATTTGTGAGCAGCATATAGTGAAGCTTAATCCACAAGTTATTTGCTTTTTAATCTTAAACGTGTGTCAGATTTACTTCTAAAGTGTAACGCAGCTCTAAGTAAAGCCAACTTCTTTGTTGATCAAATGTAGTTCTCAATGATGATAGCAAAGAAACTCACCCTTTCAAAATTAAATTAAGATAGATTTTTTTTTATTCATGTAGAACGGCCTGGCCGTATTGCTTATTCTAAATTACAAAAAAGGACTTGTTCTAAATTACAAAAATACAATTCACATAGGTTGGGAGACATTTCCTTCTTCCAACTGTGAAAGGGCACCTTATCCCGGGTGTGCTCTGTTATTATGCTGCTAGTGGTTCCGTCATCCTAATGCGAGGATCAGTTCATGGCTGGGGTCTGTATCGGGTACCTTATCCCGGGTGTAGTCGGACCCAGATTCAAGTCCAGATTCAAGCGAGGGTCTTTACCGTAGTCCATGACTTGCGTGCGCTCGGAGCTTGGCGCGCTATGTCCTCCTTGTCCTTTCTCACTGCTTTGACTGCCGATTGGTTTAGTCGGTGCAACTTCTTCTGTGCCGTACCATACCCTTCACAAACCGTTCACAATCATTCTTCCTTTCATTCATCCATTCATATATCATCATTCATACAAGCGAGGTACAACACATATGATAGACAGACAAACAGCAGGAGAACAGTAGGAGAAGGGAGGGGAGATCACACAAAGAGGCCATTCGCTCGGCAAAAAACAAAGATTACCCTCAGATAGGCTTCGTCTTCGTCTCCCAGCAAATCCCGAATAGGAACCTCAGGCATCCTTTCAATGCCCTCAACTGCGTCGAACAAGGCGGGTCGCGCAGCCTCGTACTCCACACAAGACCATAGAAGATGATCTATGTCGTGGTATCCGAGGCCACAGCCACAAGCTTTGGAGTCGACCTGTCCTATACGCTGAAGATGAGCGCCCAATGCGAAATGGTTAGACCAAAGTCTAGACATCTAGATAGAAAAAATTTAACTCTTGTAAGAGAAAAGTAAATCTCTCAGTTCACAATATAAACGGCAATAATAACAAAAAAATAGAGGATGTCTTTACTTACTTACTTACTTATCCGGCGCAACAACCGCTTCGCGGTCTTGGTCTGCTGCAACAATCCTCGCTACCGCTCACGGTCTAGTGCCGTCGTTTGCCAATCCAATATCCAGGCCGTTATAGAGGACGCATCGACGCCATTACTTCATCTCAGTTTGGGCCTACCACGTCTCTTCTCTTCATGTGGATGGCGTAAAATAAATTTATGGGCTGGGTCGTCCGGTGCCATTCTCATGACATGACCAGCCCACCGGAGCCTGGCGAGCCTAATTCGCTGCACGATGGTGAGTTCACCGTACAGCTCGTAGAGCTCGTCATTGTAGCGGCTCCTCCACACATACGGGGCCAAAAATCCTTCTGAGCATCTTCCTCTCGAACGCGGCTAAGAGGGTTTCGTCATTTTTGGACAAAGTCCATGTCTCAGAGGCGTATGTGAGTACTGGGACTATAATGGTTCTGTACAGTCCCAGCTTCGTCCGTCGCGACATGTATTTTGAGTGGAGAAGTTTCCTCAGGCTGTAGTATGACCGGTTGGCAGCCAGCACCCTTGCGCGCAACTCAACGTCTATGTTGTTGTCGGTGCTGACTTTTGACCCCAGATAGGTGAAGTTTTGGACGACTTCGAACCTACCTGTACATCACTCCTGCGTAAATCAGTGTTTGTTAGCGGGGCCGTTGGTAGTGCCGCCATCATTTTGGTTTTTGCCTCGTTGATATCCAAACCCGAGGTTCAGTGCCGCATGCTCGATCCTTTGGTATGCCTCTGCTACATAGGAGAGCCTCAAACCAATGATGTCTATGTCATCAGCGTATGTCAAGATCTGGAGTGACTTATAGAAAATGGTCCCCGAAGTTTCCACCACCGAGTCTCGGATGGCCCTCTCTAGCGCCAGATTGAATAGGAGGCAAGCAAGCCCGTCTGCGTGGAGTAGACCCTTGGCTTTTACCATTACTGTTTTACAAAAAAAAAAACAAACGAGAATCATGGGACGATCATCTATAAGACGATCTAAAGTCTACATTCCTGAAGATCCTATTCTGTAAGATTATATTTTCAAGAATTGACGGATGCTCAGCGTCAATGAAACTACCAATGGAATGGAAGTTATTAGGTTTAAAAATATGCAGTGCGGCGTCATTTTCCTATCTTGATGAGGTTCTAGTGCAAATAAAAGGCTGAACCTGTCAAGATAACGAGGGCACACTGCTGCACGTGAGCATGACAGGCGATAAAACAAAGTCTAGTTAGCTTTAGCCCAGCAAATTGTAGTATAAAAATTGGAACAATATAGATGTTTACGCCTAAATCATGCGATTTGGTTACATGCCATAATACGTGTTTTGTTAACGTTACGCGAACGGCTGTAACAGTATTAGTGTAGGCATAGGACATAGGATTAAGAAATATTGTAAATATAGATTAGAACCTAAAACGCATTCGACTAGCATAGACGTCCCCCCTTGAAGCACAACTGAACCATCCGAACAATAGAGGTTTTGACTCTAATTGGATCCTTACATCGTACGATCCGGTGGCTTGCATATCACGTAACACAAAGCCTAGCATGCGGAGTGATTCGTATAGTGTAGCTTTACTGAGGTCATTTAATGTAATCCACAAGTTAAAATGTATTTCAAACATAACAGAAAATGTTACAAACATTATTAGTATTTCATCACGATTTCCATGGGCACAAATAGTTTTGAAGTCTTTATCGTTGCATGATGTCAGAAACTGGTAAAAATACCTTCGAGCCATCGGCGTAATGAAGCTGTATCCTTTATAGTGTTGTACCTATGATTTTAGTAGTTAAATAGTCAAGGTATCAATTATTCTTTTACTCTATATATATAATGTAGATGCATAAATTATGGAAGAGTTTGCTTAGCGTTTACAACTGATACAACAATTGTGACGAGATAAGTTATGCTAGTAAAAAAAAACTGTCTTTAAACCGTTAATTCTCACAACAAGAATCATAAACCTCAATTCGATTTTTTTTAGAAATGTTGAAACAGCATATTTGAATAACAAGATTAACAAAATTTAGTATTAAAAATAAACATTTCGAATGTCAAATGGTTTTCATAATTTTTTTTAATGATTTTTCATTAAAATGGACAGTTTTTTTGCTGTCAGCTGAAAATGCTAACAACCTGCTATGCATGTTAGGAAAAATTAGATTTGGATACAACAGCGTAAGTAGACAGCGATAGGTTAATTTAGAAGACTTTATCCAATAGAAGGGAGCAATGAAGGTTCAGTTATCTGTTTAGTCATGTGAGCTCATAACTCATAAAAATATGAATGATCACTTACAAACCATTTCGTACCAAGAGAAAAATGGAATTCTGGAGCTGTATATAAATCGTCCTGATAATAATTACTATATTCATTTGCAATATTGATACTACCAGAACATCAAACAAACGTCCTGGATTAAGCGTCCTGGCAATTATTCAATTTTCAATATGTATTATTTATATTTTCACAAAATAAAGTATAAAAAAAACCCCGATTGGTTTATGCTAATAAGGACTTATCAGAAATGATAATTCATTAGAAACATTGTCTATAAGTATCGTTTCATCAGCAATAAAGGAAGGTTTAACATTAAACCCGTAACACCTTTAATTTGTTACGCACCTGCCTGTTATTATTCGACACATTATAACCATCCATCCGTTCCTGCTGTCTGATGCTGTTGCTTACTGCTGACAGCACACAATGTCACGCCGCCATGACACAGCACCACAACCCATTGGTCATCGTACACGAACAACGGGGTTTCAACTGTCCGTTGGTCGTGGCTATGCTTTTTGTTGCTTTGCGAAGTGACAAATGGAATAATTATTTTTAATCAGCTTAACACCTGATTGTCCAGCAACGAATTCTCGGCCCGACGGGTAGCAGGAGGGCAATGGTGATGCACGTTACCTTTGCCGCTGAATTATGATGGAGCGTTGTTGAAAATTTAAATCCCCATTTTCCGAACGGGTCGGTGAGCGGTTGGTGCCACAATGATGAAAGGACGAATCCCCGGTAGTTGATAATCAACGTTTTATAAGTGTCACAAACAGAGCGATACAATTATCCGTTACATTATTTATTTGTTGAGCAAACCTTTTATTAATTCCCTTTCAAATTGCGTTAAGCAGGATTCGTTGGTGCTGAGTGCTGCTGTTCACTACAATACAGTGACATCAAAGGGGCTGTAGAAGTCGGTTTCGTTCAACGAAACTCTCAAAATCCATATGTTTATTCCGATCTGAATTTCCATCTGCAAGTTTAGCTGCACAATCTCTTAAAACTCTATAAAGATGGCTTAAGAAGCAAATCAAGCAAATTAAAAAAATAAACTTACAAATGTTACGTCCTACCGCCTACCTTCCGTCTATTCGCCGGGCCGCAAATCATCAGCAAGTGGGTGTGAAAGTAATTTTGAAGAAAATGCATTAAATTTTCATTTCATTTCAAAGCTACCTTAGCATTGTAGCTCACGTGCGAAGAGGTAGCGGCAACCTACACAAGCCCGAAGAAGGATTTTATCGTCGTTTGTTTCAAAGTACAATTTTAATTTCTATCACCATTTTTTTCTGCCCAGATGAAAAGTTACAGTGATGCGGGCAATTCTACGTAGATAGCAAGGGTTTGAGCGTTGTTGAAAATTTAAATCCCCATTTTCCGAACGGGTCGGTGAGCGGTTGGTGCCACAATCATGAAAGGACGAATCCCCGGTAGTTGATAATCAACGTTTTATAAGTGTCACAAACAGAGCGATACAATTATCCGTTACATTATTTATTTGTTGAGCAAACCTTTTATTAATTCCCTTTCAAATTGCGTTAAGCAGGATTCGTTGGTGCTGAGTGCTGCTGTTCACTACAATACAGTGACATCAAAGGGGCTGTAGAAGTCGGTTTCGTTCAACGAAACTCTCAAAATCCATATGTTTATTCCGATCTGAATTTCCATCTGCAAGTTTAGCTGCACAATCTCTTAAA
>KZ063724.1:0-11358 GCA_002091835.1 Anopheles maculatus
GTAAAGCAGGAAGCCATCAGGAGGAAGAGATGAGACACAGTCATTCAAAAACAGAAGGAATAAAAGAGGATTAAGGACACTTCCCTGGGGAACTCCCGAGCAGCCAAGGAAGGAATCGGACAAACAAGACATTACTCGAACTCTATACGACCTTCCTTGCAGGTATGACTTAAACCAGGCAAGTAAACAGCCCCCGAAGCCAAGTTTATCGAGTTTTGCAACAAGCAAATCTAGGGGTAGGCTATCGAAGGCTGCTTTGAAGTCCGTATAGATTGCGTCGGTTTGGCATCTAGACGTCATGTTCGAGAAAACAGAGGAGACAAGACACATAAGGTTAGTGGATGTACTGCGTTTCGGGATAAAGCCATGTTGGTGTAGGGAGAGAGAGTTTGTTATAGTGGGAAGGATGGAGGAATGGATAATAGATTCGAGGACTTTAGAAGAGGAACAGAGAAGGGCAATGCCTCGGTAATTGGAACAGACAGAGCGGTCACCTTTTTTAAAAATTGGGATCAACCACGCTGTTTTAAAAATTGTAGGAAAGGAACCCTCATGAAGTGATCTTGAAAAAATACGAGTCAAGAGGGGGGCAAACAAGGAAGAGCACTTTTTTAGGACGGAAGAAGGGATACCGTCGGGGCCAGGGGAATAGGAGAGTTTTAAGGTAGACAATGAACGTAACACAGAGAGGGTGTCGATGTTAACATCACGTAACGAGAAGACATCACAGGGCGTGTAGGAGAGACCTTCGGCCAAAGGCACTGTACGTGTACTGGGATCTACAAACACACTGGAGAAGTGTTTGGCGAAAAGACAAGTTTGTTCTGGTGGAGTAGAGGCAGTTTCACCGTTCAAGGATACCGTGGATGGGATGCCAGATTGCTTACGACGCGAATCTTGTTTTTGAAGTAATACCGATCCGAATCCAACTGTACTGGCATCACAATGAAGCTCCGTGGCTCGCGAGGGATCATGAATTGCCAATGCCGGGGCATGCATTCATTTTGTTTTTAATTCGGTGAACACGTTTACGCAGGTGTCGTCAAATTGAAAAGGTACTTTTTCTTTAAGTAAGTTACTCAAGGGTTTAGCGATATTGAAGATGACGGTACAAATCGTTTAAAGTAGGAAAACAAAACCCAGACTACGCTGAACGTCTTATGAGGGTTTCGGTACTGGGTAATTCTTAATGGTTTTAACAATGGCAAGTTGATGGCGCACGCATCTCGTAATGCATTTCACATCGCTTCACATGATCAATAAGATCATAAACGTCTTTATACTCCTTTGCAACGAGAATGTTGTACATGGGAATAGTATACATTATGATCGCTGCATCACTCACATTTGCTGTCTTGACAATGACATGTACACGGAATATGTAAGCGGCATAGGACTCGTCGTTCCTTTTGGGACACATTTAATAGCTGCTTGTGAACGGTAGCTTTATTTTGCTTTTCTGGGAAAGCTTACTGCATACTGTGAGCAAAATCTTCAAATGATGTTATGGAATGTCGGAAACCACTGTGCCAGTCCTTTGTAGCACAAGTAAGCTGACTGCTGGCATTCAATAAAGTTGTTTTGTCATCCTAGCCGTAGATTTCCGAACTGTGTTTTAACCATAGGGTGAAGCCAGTGCCTTCTTCAAATTGCGGAATGATTCGCTTGACCTCCTCCGGGTGCATGTTCGAAGGCTTGGCAACGATGACACTGATAAATTCTGCCTTTTCCGCCGCGATGCTCCTCCCAGGAAACACGAATGCAGTCGACAATACGAATACGCAGTTTAGGGCAGACAATGTGATTCAATGGACGAAACGAACAAGGTAGAGGCATATCTTCTTGGGTTGATTCTCTTCTTGTCGTTTGAAAATGTTGTATACCGCTAGGGGTTGCAGCGACTGGTCACCTTAGGCAGCCAAAATATCTTCCTCTGGGACATCCCGGAGATCACGGATCACTGGATGGTTTCTATGATCACATTTCATGTGTGAAATACTCATATCAAGTAGCCTTAAGCTTCTTTAAGACGCGTTCACGCGTGTGAACCAGGCTTATTAGTAGATTAACGTACGCACCTGCAAATTTGAAGACATTGCCAGGTATGCCATCGAACTCAGGACGATGCTGGTGATATGGTGCGTTGACCACGATTGGTGGTATGCATGCCGATCGGCTTGTGGAGTTTTGGCACGGGACGGGAGAAGCTGGTTGGGACGGTACTGGGATAGCAGCCGGTGCAGGCGTTACTTTGTTAGCCGTTTTGATACGATCGCTCTTTTGCGAGCGTACTCCGATGAAATCAATGTCTTCGTAATCATCCTCAAACTTATCCTTGCTGGGAGAGGAAAGCTTCGCATGTTTATCGAGAAGATCACCCGTTGCTGATAGCGTGCTTAGCACAGATGGACTAGTGGTGTCCTCTCTCTTTTTCTATCGCTCACGTTTCGTTTTTCCGTTCGTGTCAGTTGCTAGGTGTCGACTCACCAGTGTTTGATATCAAGGGGTCAATAGGCCTTGGTTTCTGACACAGTATTTTTGGCCCCTTCAAAACGATGAAGACTGGCGATGGAAAATGGTTATGCAAGTCTCAAAATTGTTATTACTTAGATCTTCAACACGTTCAGCAATAATCATACGAAGATAAGCAGCTTGGCATTTCTTACTCTCATCCACTTTGCGTTGGTATTGCCTTTTAAGGGCGCAACGCTGTTTTATTAGGGATCGTGCATAGGTATCCTTTTATCTGGATTTCTGGAACAGCAACACATTCAGCTATTGTTATTGGCCCTGCCAATCGAGAAACAGCGTTGTTGATGTCCTCTACTGATGTAACCCGTTGTTGTAATATGTCGATCAACTATTGCACCAAAGAGGTTCCACTCACCCTCTAAGTAGTTGTTACTTCTGGCTGAGGAGGCTTTAATAGTATTTGCTTCGACCTTAGTTGGGATAGGAAAATGATCGGAGTTCAGTTCGTCTAACGTGGAAGGTTTAGTAATTTTCACTTTAGTAAAAAATACACCGATTATGCTAGCCGTACCGCGAATTGGAATATGCTTAGGGCAATCAGGATACTCGACCGTGAAGTGATCGTGTTGAATTATATCTGCTATAAAGTTTCCATTATAGTTGTTTACGATGTTACCCCAGTGGTTATGTCGAGCGTTACGATCGCCTCGCAAGGATATATCTAGACCTTGAATTTGAGATGGTGTCCAAATCTTGGTGGGGCAACTAATTTAAATGATTTCTATTTGTGCAGTGACGAGGACAGTAGGGTACTATAAGGTGGACTTTCTGGATCGATGAAATGATGTTAATTCCGATTGGCTCGGCAATTTAGTTGTTGTAGTGCGGAAGCAATGTGTCGTCACGATTGGTAATAGCAACTCCCCCGCCTCCAGAACTGGCACGATCCAACCTGTGCCTTGTGTTAACGGGGATTGAAAAACTTGACTCAGGTATAAGAAAGGTTTCAAGGATACAGATAGAGGAAATTGCACAGTGGAATCTTTTTTTCGTACAGAGTGTGCATTCCATGTGTGAAGGCTGTTCACTTTTATTACACTAGTCGTGTTCATTTCCTATCACTTATCGTGCTACAGTCTTCATTCACGCTTGTCGCGGTACACGTGTGAACTCTCTCCTTTCGCTCTCTCGTTTAGACTCTTTTTTCTCTCTCACTGCCCTTCACCTTTTATACCTTCCCACAACGCTTAGGGATGGAGCGAATGGATACGGACGCGTTCCGTTTCGGGCGTCTGTGGTGATGTCGACCTAACTGCGGGTCTTCTTATTATGCCGCTATTAGTTTTCACCCACGCCTGCCGTACACGACCATCCTTTCCTTTTAGAATTGTTTCTATCCTGCCTCTTTTCCAGGAATTCCTTATTGTCCCATCGATCACTAATACAACGTCTCCAACCTCCAAATCTTTTACGTTTTCGAACCATTTCGTTTGCCGAGTTAGAACTGGTAGATATTCCTTTATCCATCTTCTCCAAAAACTATCGCGTAAATATTGTGCAAGTTTCCAGCTACTTCTAAGCGTTTCCCTATATTCTGTTGGATCGACCTCTAGTTGTTTTACTCCGTTGGAACTTCCTAATAAAAAATGATTTGGAGTTAATGCTTCTTGGTCGGCTGATTCCAGTGGTATGTACGTTAACGGCCGAGTATTAATCATCGATTCTGCCTCTTTAGCAGGTTTCTCCGAGTTGCGGTCGATGATTTTGTGGCCAATCTTCCCGAAGTTGAATTCGCCATTGTACAGCGCTTTGTAGCTATTCCCGATGTAAAATGTTTCTGACTGTGGAAAAGAAGCCTCAACCACGTCGACAATCACCAGACATATGAACTGGTACGACCCAGGCACATAAACTGTCGCAGCTTTGGGCATACAAGAAACTTTTGCCTTGTTCGTAGCGGTCTTTTGGTCGTGTACTTTCACTGGGATTGTCACAGTGACAGCGTGGATCCACCACTTCGTTGTGGTGTGGGCGAGGATATAAGGCCCCAACCACGATTGCCCTCTCCAGCTCATTTTCACGGGTATGAGCTTGATCTTCTCAACAGGGACTTCCTCTTGCTTACTGTCATGTATTATGTCGGACGAAATCGCCGACCCGCTTATCAAGCGTGAGTACTGGGACAACGTGCGCCAGTAGAGGTTACTTGCTCCGGCATCTGTCCCTATTTGTGTGGAAGTAGAATTTGAAGGGGCACTTGTCCACGCACGAGTGGCCTCAGACACGTCGGCATACCCGTTCGCGACCATGTTCTGTACGCAGCTGGTTGTGTATGCCATCCACTCAACAGGTGCCAGGCAGTGCATCAAAAGTCCCAATGTAATCAATGGGGCCTCATCAGTCATGGCCTGGATACCTGTTCTCCTGGATGTTTCCATCAAGCAGATCAAAGCACTAACGTCTTTCATCCCCTTAACCGGCATCATAGACCGCAACAGGGTAGGGTTTGCTTCTGTGTCAATAATCGACTTAAGCATTAAACCTTGCTCTGTTAGCATGGGTTCCTGCGTCTCAAGACGATTGTTCACACTAACACCCACACCAGGAAAATGGTCAATGGCCGAGTGTGTTGAACCAACTGTCATGTTTACCGGAACCAAAGGGTCTGCCCACATCACCGGACTGTATTGTGTGCCCTTGCCCTCCCGCTCACTGGTTACCTCCTCCGTATTACAAGGGAGGAATTGGGTTCCGCTGGGAACCGGATCACGTAGCGGTTCTGTGAATAGCTTGGCCAGGAGTGCCGACGCACCAGTGCTGGCCGATGGAGACCCTCGTGGACCTCCACTCCCGACCGGTCGACCGGGGTGAGGATCTCCTCCATTTCCAGGAGGTCCACCTCCCCCTCCACCACCATGGCTGGCCAAAATCTGCGTTCCGCCGTCACTATTTCTTCACTAAATCGTCCAAGGATCGTTCTGCAAACGTTCTTGATGATAAATCACTCGCTGAAGATGAATTTCACGCTTTAATTGCGTTAACGGCTATGGGGTGACGCAACATACACACGCGCCGACACACATGACGCCATTCCACGCGCGCGTCTACGAGCCTTCTCGCTCCGGAAAAACGCAATTTCCGACCGATTTTCCACCGGTTTTCGCTAAAGGCCGGGAAATTCCTGTACTTCACGCCGTTTGTTGCACTTTAATGGCCCGATTCGGGTGCAAAATCGTTCAATTTCTTGTTCCGCACTACAGGACGCACACTAACACAGTGAACCCGATCTGCCGGCCAGCATCGTCCGTTTTTTAATTATTTTCGCCAAACAATCGCTTTTAAATAAAGAAGAACGCAATCACAGCACTTTAAAAGCACTAAACTTGCCAAAAATCGCCAGAAATAAACGTTTTATTCGCCTTTATATTGCCAACGCGGAGCTGTGCGGGGACACGTCCGATCGCTACGAGCTGTCAATCGCCACTACAGGGATAACTGGCTTTTTTTTTTTTTTAAACCAATGGGTTCATTTATTGATATAAAGATATCTTAAAACTACGTCCCATCAACCCCTCCCCGCCTGCGATATTTACCGCGAGGTTTGACCACAGGCGGGCATGCTGCACTCACAAAATATTATATTAGTAAGAATGCCTTCGTGTTGCATTAAGCTTTTACATAAATTACTTCTGTCACGCACGTTGCGTGTAACAACTCGCACCACCAGACGGGCCGACCTTCGTACAGAGATCTTTATTGGTACATCTAACGGATCCCGTCTGGTGTTCCTCTCCACATACTAAGCACTTTGGCTTGTTTTTGCACCCAAAGGACTGATGCCCTTCTTCTCCACACCGGAAGCAGCGTCGGCTGCGATCCGGACCATCGCCCGCTACTGCCCGGTGGCCCATCTTCATACAACGGTAGCAACGCTCCGTTGCTGGTCGAGTTGACCGCTCCTCAAAGAAGTAAACGGCAGCACAGCCAATCAACAGCCGGACGTTCGCCATCTTCTTTGCTTCGATCTCAAGCACTCGGACTCGGGCCCTCTGAAGGCCATTGTCGAACCGCTTGAGCTGGATGTTGTTTAGCTCTACGTCTATGCCGTATCGGTTCGATATGGCCCTCCGCAGCTCTTCCGTAGTAGTAGCCCAGTCGAGGTTATTACACACCATAATTGTCCTTGGCGACGTCAAGACAGCCCGCCCAACATCGCCGACAACTGCTTCCACAATTTTGAAGATAGAGGCCGAATCAGTGCCCCGTTTGCACCGCAACTGCAAGACGTCGTTCGGCATACGCCTCGGGCTGTCCATCGTGTCCGGATTGTAGGCAGACCGGAATGCCGTCAGGACGTCAATATACGACCGTCCTTCTTTCGGCTGAACCTTGACAACGTCTCTGCTTCGCTTCCGACGATTCCTCGCTCTCCGCTGCCGAGCCACCGACTCGTGGTTGCCGGACGATGTTGTTGCCGGCTGGAAGACCGACCCGATGTTCTGCTGCGGAGCGCAGTTCGCATTCCGCCCGTCTGGCGGCTGATTCGGCTTCTTACTGACCTGCTTGTTTTGCCGCTGTGGTTGTTGTTTCGGCAAAGCAGGAGCAGGAGTCTCCTTCTTTTTTTGCCGGCTTGCGCCGGACAACCTCGCTCCACTTCTCAGCTGCTTCCACAGCTGAAGATGTTGGCTCCGCGATCGTCTGCTTCGAAGCAACTGCAGACGGCAACGCTGATGTTGATGGCGGTTGCGTTGCCCGCGAATCGGCGCTAGGGGAGTTTCTCCTTCCGTCCAGAAGCTCCTCAACCCTAGTTTGTAGACGCGCAATATCACGGTTCGCCGTCTCCAATTGCTCCTTGATCTCCTTCAGCTGTTGATGAAGATCCGCATTCTCCAGGATGTACTGTTGAGCTTTTCGTTCAACCCCATCCATCTCGACCAGGAGGTCATCGTAGTCCTTGGCCAGCTTCTCATACTCGTCGTTCTCGTCATACGAGAAATCCGAGTCCTCATCCGACGGCAAGAGGTCTTCAATCTGGCCAAAACTCAGGCCCTCCAGCTGTACCCGTGGCTTCTTCAGGTACTTCTCCGATGGTGGTGTGGTTTGTTTAGCTGTTGGCGCGGCTGATGTTGTTGCCGCAGCCTTTTCCCCGGTTTGGGGCACTTCCGAGCTCGACGCCTTTAGCGCGCTCCGAGTGCTGCGCTTTGGCGGAGCTATCGGCTCAAACGGCGACGGTCCCTGGAAGGCATCACCCTTGCTTTTGCTCATTTTCAATAGAAAATTGATGCCTTTCACACGTTATTAATAGCCTTATGAGTCAGGGGTCAGATGACCCCTGCCCCTGGATGGACCAAGCGCTGGTGAAATTGCGCTTGGGGGCAATGAGAAACACTTATTTTCCGCACTAATTGACCGTTTTTCATCCAGTTTTCGGCTATAGGCACTGAATTGGCACTGCTACTGTCGATTAAGATCGTTTCCGGGTCGAAAATCGCAAAATTTTGTGCACATTGAATTTGACAAAAGGTGTTGTTGTTGTTGTTGGATCAAAGCACTAATTTTGCACTCGCTGTTTTCCGATCCAGATCGACCGGCATCCACTCTTTTTATGTTGATATCGCTAGATTACCACCAAATCTAATGTTTTATGGCGAAAACCGCGTCTCGATTGATGATTTTGGCACTGATAAAAGCGAAAAAGTTCCCCCGTACACAATGTATGGGGACTTTGTTTACACTTATTTTTACCAAAAAAACCACCGATTTTCACTCCGTTTTCAATCGTATCCGTTAGAAAACGTCGTTAACATCACTCTAAAGTACTTTTTGTAGTCTTTACTGCTATTTTGCACACTTTTTTGAACGATAAACACAGAGCTCAAAACTCCGGTACCGCACTCTATGAGCTGTCAAAACACCTATGATCCTTGTTCCTGAGCTCACTTACATGTCTCCTCATTTATTTCCTCGCTCTGTATATCGCTGTACGATAAAGGTTGAATGTCTGTCAAACTAAGTTACAAAAACAGCTTAACCATCCAGTGAAAAGGTACGAAGCGTAACGAACCTCCCCTGAACAAAGAAAATAGGAACAATCATTCGTAGATGGTGACAATTTTCACTGCATGACGCGAAGTGCCCAAAAAAAATACCAAACGCCTGAATGTATGCTTCCTGCTTTAACAACACTTCGTGCAAGAGTGTGGAATTAGTTGGGTTTTTTTCGGTGCTGTGTATTTGCTATTATCTCACACACGCAACAACCATTCCACTGTCTATCTGGCCACACAACATGGTACAAACACACACATATCACTACCACCACCAACATAACTCACGGAACCGACCTCCGGTGCACCGTGGGCCAACCGCAAGAGCCAACACCTACACACGCGGCGCCCACCACGAACAAACGATGTTAATTTTTCGCCTTTTGTGTCATTTATTCACATTTAATAAACATAAAATATGTACGATTACATTCGCTACACCGGGGGGTTGAGAACGGCGGAGTACTCCTCCGGCCGAGACTGTCGGGCGGCCGTACAAACGAGAAAGAAACGTCCTTTAGTTCTTGGGCGATGGTCCTTGCCAACGCGCCGTCATTATCATTATCATCATTGTCGTTGTCGACGCCGTCGTAAACCACAGTAACGGATGGGTCTTCCCGTAACTCTGTGTGTTTTTTTCTTCATGGCAATTCCTGCTGGTTTCAGGATGTCTCCAAGGCAACTAAAAGCCATGCCGCGTGCTTGCAGGCGCATCCGACCTAACGCCAAGTGTGGGACACACGTTCATGATTTCCGTTGAATTTGTATTTGTTGTTTTTCTCATTCCGTTTCTCTCTCTCTCTCGTTCGCTCGCGTTCATCAAGCGATATGCTGGTGGCGGAAGGTATAGAGCGTAAGTGTGTCCTCTTAAATCATCTTGTGGCTACAGTCAGTTCCCTCCCAACGTCGTAGACAGAGAACATCCTAGCGTGTATTGGGTCACAATGATACGGTACGGAGCCCACAAGTTAATGCACAAAACCCGCGCGGTTGTCACTTTATGAGTTTTCGTGTTCCGTTTCATGTTCCAAGCTTTCTGCAAGATGAGTTTCACCAACTGTCGGTGTCAAGTCATTTTGTGCTTGCCGATTTGCCGGCTTTTTTCTTCTGCCTTTGCTCGCTGCTGTTCTACACTCCATTGTCATCTCAGTTGTTATTGCAGCGACTTCGTACAAACGCGCGTCACCTTCATGTTCTAATATCACGCATCGTCTGGAATGCCTAGGCCACGGATTCAACCCAGATATCTGTTGTCTGCCGCACAATTCTACAGCTGCGTCGGCTGTTTTTGCTGACACGGTATTTCTTGCACTCTCTTGCTCTCTTTCCCCAAATTGCACTATCCGACGTTGAAAGTCAAACGTACCTTAAGCCATCTTGACCCCGGAAGCGCGTGCTTTATTGGCGAATCTTGAAATACGTGGCCCACGGTGAGGCTGCGGTGCAACACGAAACGAGCTGCGGGAAAGACAGAGGGATGCATAATTTAATCAAGACGAAAGAGCTACCGTCTCCGCCTCGCGGAAACTAAATTATAGCCGGTAGAGTGTCAGCAGCACACACATGTGCCAGCATGCACATATACATACACACATCGATGATGGTTTTAATGACGGTGATAACGAGCCAGTGAGAAGAGCCAGTTCGTTTCGGTTGGGTCGGGCTGGATAACTTTTCTTTCGTCTCGTCGTTGTGGTGAACTTCTGGAAACCACAAGACGATGCAAGAAAGCTAAAGCACACACACACAGACAAAGAGAAGAGCACACCAATTTCACTGGTGTGTGCACTGTTTGCATCTTCAAACTAAAAGTCACACACGTAAAATGAAGTTGAGAATGAATCCGACCGACTCGCACGACTGCTTGGAAATGCTTACGAGAAGAGAAATTTTTATTTGCCTATCACAGACAAGATATAAACTTAGGCGAAATGTCAAAATTTCACCTATTAAACACAAGTTTTGTGACGGGTAGACCATCATCCTTCGTGGTGTGTGGGTGTGCCTTTTTAGCTCAAATTAATCTCACCTCTTTCCTACGCTGCCCCGGTAAAACTTCGTACAAAGTAAATCTTCTCTTTACGACACATTCACCATCAACTGGAAGGTGTGTGGTAACCTTAGCAAAACTCTTTTAACTCACCGTCACCGTATTTCGACGTTTAATAGCTTCTTTCCCTTTAAAAATCATCCCATCATTATTGTGCAAATACGTGCAATAAACCTGCCCATCATCATTTTCATTGCCCGGGCTTAGTGGAAGCTTTCAAACCTCGGGGTGGAGAGTTCGTTCGTAAAACCGATGACCCTCTAACGTTCAGTTATCGCTTCATTCAAAGACGAAGAAGCATTTTTCAACCCATCAAAATCCATTCGGTATTGGCTTGTTAAGAGTGTGCTTTTGTTGAAGCGCGCACCGCAGCCTTACAGTGCAGTGCAGGTTGCGTGTGTATGTGCCGCCCAAGAAACATCGCTCCGTCTCGGTAAAAGTGAATATAATCATCGTTTAATGTTTTATAAAGTTTATCGTTTGAAAATTATTGTTATGCTTTTCAAGATCACCGGCATATCCTGCGCACGGTGACGATGCCGTATTCGATGGACGAGTTGAGGGTGCTTCTTCGGTTGCTTCTTTTATGCGAGAAGCAGCAGCCTCTCGAGTATCGAACACATACACACCTTTGCACGAATGCTTCACAGAATGTAGGGAGAAATGGGTAAGCGTCATTCAATTCTTCCCGTTTCATACCATCGCCTTGTGATACGCTCGATGAAATGGTTTAATTTGCCCTTTATGGAGCATCCCTTTTTCTCCAACGAAAGGAGCAATTGGTGGCAG
>KZ063724.1:11450-41259 GCA_002091835.1 Anopheles maculatus
TCCAGCACATCTACGTAGAAAGCGAAACAAAACAACCTGGCAGCTGCTTCACAAAACGACTGTCGAAAGCCCTTCCTGTTGTGGTGAAGAAGAATACGAAGAGTATCGTACCGGTTTCCGATTTGTTGGTGGTGTGCCCGGCAATGAGGATGCTGCTGCCAGCATCCAACTGAAAGCGAGAAAGCGTTTACGGTTGTTGAATGTTTTACGAGGTAAAGCGAGGTGAAAACGTATCAGTGTGTGTGTGTATGAGTAAGTGCGAGTGTAAGCACCGGTGTTCACTGATCATCGGTGTTGGGAAAGGCATCATCTTCCTCGTTTTAGAACCGGTTATCACCCATCAGCATCATTGTTGTGTAGCAAATGATTGCTTCCTGATTGAATTGGCACTGCCATTTAAAGTGGAAGTGTAAAAGAAATCAACCACCCGCGGTGGTGACGGGTTGGGTGACGTAAAGTGCCTTAAAAGGTGTAAAGAGCACCCAAGCACGAGTAAGCATTGTTTAGGAAGTGCATTTAATAACCTGTCATTTTAGCAATTGTAGTAGGGAGAGAAAAAACAGCGCCCTAAGGTATGCAATTGGATGTTTAAATCGTGCACGTTGGCGGTGGCGCTACGAGATTTAGCAAGAAATCTTAAACAGGAATTAAAATAGCTCTGTACATTTAGCAGCTCGTACGGTCATTTTCCCGCTCCCACCTTTCTTTTCACGCAATCGGAACACTGCTCGTAACATTAATCTTCTGTTCCGAAGACATAGAAAATGTATTTATAATTACTACCGCTCCGGTAGTCCCTTTCCCGTATCAGGCAAATCTTCTGTACGTGTGTGTTCCGTATCTTCCTTCGATAGCACAGCCTGATGATAGCTGCAGCAGAATGAATGTTTAATTCGGTTTTCCCAAGCCCACGTCCTTGTGTTTGCTCTTGGTTGCTCTTGCGAGAAAATGCATACGCACACAACGAGTGTGATAACCATTGCTTCAAACCATTTTCCTGTGCGTACTGGCAAAGGTTCGGCTAAAAGATGTCGACTGAATTCATAAATAGTCTTGGCTAAAGGAGACCAAGATTTCCATCCCGTGTATCCTCTTGCACACTCCGAACCCGGAAGTACAGTCAAAGTCCACGAACAACCAATAAATTCATTTCGAATGCGGTTGTCACTGGTCCTGCATGCACACACACACACACCTACGTTCCCGGGGCAGCAGCTGTTGCAGGAAGCGGAACCGGACATGGCACATTAGTAGCAGCTCCGGAACGACATGCGGACCACTACGGTTTGCCACGTATTGTTCTTCGACGTTCGAATGTGGCCGGTGAGGAAACCTGCAAAGACAACTTGACGATGAGAGGTTAATGTCGTCCGTCAGTGGCGACACTCTATGCCGGTGAAGTTCGGTACGCACACGACTCTCAAATGATATCCTTCCGGGTACACGAACACTCTAGATACCAGTTTATCTCTTTCACGTCTGCAAAATCTTCAAGTGCTGCCATTTTATGTTTCCACAAGGAGATGCTTCGAAAAAGAAAACATCACACAATCCGTATCTGGGAATGCTGCACCAGCAGTGCGCGACTACGACACAAAAGACAAGAAATTGAATTTAAGATACCGAACGCATGCCATGCACTGGACATCAACCAGCATCTCATTCCGCACGACAAACGCCGTGAACTCCCTCTGTCTGTCATGGCCGGGTCGAGGAAAGTGATTGCCGAGTCTTCAATATCTTCATTGTTTGCCTTGGTCCGTACGCTTCCGCTTTATTGCTACCGGGCATTGGACACTGCAGAGCAGTGCAGTCCAACGGTGAGCTGCAAACAACAGTAGCTTCTTTTTGTGTGTGTTCCATTCCTCCAGTAGCTGGACGACACCGAAGCATTCGAAGCATTTTCGAACAATTCGGGGTTTGACTCGAAGCCACCTTTCCATTCTGCATACCGTACGATCACTTTCAATCAGCTCCAGTGGTTTCAATTTCAATCCCAGCTCGCTTCTGACAGTCGGTCAAATTCATTCCTCCGAAGAATGTGTGCCCTTCTGGTTTCCGATTTGTGACCGAATGAGTACAATGTTGTACGCAAATAAGCAGACTCGGACCACCGGGTGCTCTTTAAACATATGCGCCGAGACTTAGGGTAGCGCCACTGTCATGGCAGCAATCAAATCGAATTGTCGTCAGAATTTGATCACACGTACACACACACACACACACAAACGCTTGTGGAGAAGCGTTTGGAAGAGAGGTATGAGTGTGTGTGTGTCCAGATGAATTGGAATGCATTTTCTACTTCAAGAACCGATAAGGATACGTGCATGTGCACAACGGACCGGACATTGTAGATTTATATGGCAACGTACCTTAAAACTGTTTCCCATTCTTCGGTGGTAAAGCTTCAAAACGGTTCGACTCGATAGGATGATTCTTGTGATTTTTATTCCCGTAGCAACTGCATACCTTGAGAAGATAGCTGGAACTCCTGTAGACTAGGTTTTCAAGGAACAAAAATTAGTCTTCAAACAAAAAGCTGCTTGAACATTTGCGTAGATATTGAGGGTTCTATTCTTAAAGTACCCATATCTTTACGCCACATTGCGTACTTCTAGCTGCAACAGCCTTTCACATCACATAACGCACTGGAGCATGGAATGTAAATCGGTTCACCATATGAGCTTTACAGTGCAGCCTTTACCATGCATTCTATGCTCGTCCCTGCGCCGAACAACTCGTCCGAATTGCTACCCCGAGCAACAGTGTAATCCAATGAAATGCAAAGTACTTTCCGCTTGTCTTGACAGCTGAGTGTAGTGCAAAAGAGGTTTTTTCCGTTGCGGTGCTATTTGTTTTGGGTTTTTTGTTCACTTGCTTCTAGCCGTAACATATTGCAATGTGTCAAGAAGCTAGGTAATAGACGTCAGGCGTAACTGATCCAGCATAACAAAGGGACTGCCGTTACCCGGGATATGATCCTAGGTAACTAGACACTTTAGACACTATTTGCCTCCTGAAATGAGATAAGCACTTATGATTTTTCGTGTAACAACAGCTTGGCCGGTCGATGTAGTGGCCCCGTTTTGTCTTACACCCCTCCCATAAACCATTTTCCCGATAAGGCGCATAAATTCTAACGATATATGTCTTCGCATACCCTATTTGGTTCGAGCATTTGGGACGGAAAAGCTGATCAGCTCATCTGTTTGGGGTGTTTTTAGAAAGCAAATAAAAAAAACATCCCAAACCGTGCTACCAAAAACTGTGTTGTAATGCTCCATAAACTGCATCGCACAGCCCTCTGGTAAGCATCGTTGCAGTAATAGTGTTGTCTTCAAGCAAATTCTTTTACCATATATACGGTCATAACAGTTTTCCAAAAATCATCCACCAAACAACGATGCTTCGTTGATGACCTCGTCTGCAAAAGGACGAAATTGCTTGTACAAACCTTCGCCACGCTTCCCCCCGGGAGGCTAACCCCGAGGCTGATGGACACAAGGTTGTGATATGGTCAATACCGCATACAGTTACGGGTTACGGGATTTTTCGGAGAACAAAAACTGGGAACAACGACACACACACACACGTTTGCTCCCCAGAAGGACACCGATTGGTGGTAAAATTTTACAGTGCAATAAAAAGATATGAATGCATCGTGCGTCACACTGCCAAGGGTTGTCGTGTACGGTCAAGCTTTTCGCATGCGAGAATAACATAGCACACAAAGAAAATGGCCCACAATGATGTCCCGGCGGCAAAGTATGGTCCCGTGAGAAGGGAGAAAGACTCTGAATCCACTGGACCTGAAGACCAAAAACCTATATTCGTAAAGATAAGAAAATCGAACCGAGAGTGTGTTTGTGGGTGTGTGTGTTGCCTTAAGGGTGGGTCACCAATAAAAAACCCCGGGACCGGTGCCATTCTTTCTTGACTAGATGAGGCATAAAACGGTGACGGTCATCTCGTCCCCTACAGGGGACGTACCCTTGCATACCTAGAGCAAGATGCAACGGACTTGAGCATTAGGTTGAAAGAGCATTAGAGCGATAAAAACGAACAAAATCCTTCCCGAAAACCACAAAGGGCGTTCTGTTCGGTAGGTATAAAATTTGCATTTACTGTACACTGGTACACACGTGCACAGGTTGTGTCGAGTGTCGATCAGGTTTTTGAACTATGAACACCATTGGCACGAGAGAGAGAGTGCAGAGGGCAGTAAAGTGAGCTTCAAAGGGAAAAATAAATGAGCTTCAGTTAGTTTGTAATTAACAGGCACAAATGAATCGTTTGGTGAAGTCCCTTCATATCCCTAAGGATTGAAGAAGTGTACAGCTTAGCTTGCAGGACAGAGCAAAAATATTGACTACTTCGTTTAATGATATTCTCAACATATTGTTGCACTTTGGCCACTCACCTCTCGAAGGAGGTTAATTATTTTAATGGTCAACATTTTTCTTGTGCATAAACGCTCGAGGAATATATTACGTTAGCTTAACGAACAACATAAACATACATTCCTCTCGAGAAAGTTCATTAATAGCAAAGAAAAGTGATATTTTGATTTACCTCACACAGTATCGGAACGAGATTAATGACACACTCACTTCTAACTTCGGATCGTTAATTTAGTTCCAGTATTTTTTTTCCTTCCTTCTCGGTACAATTTGCAAATCAACCGATCAAAACTTTATCCATCCGATATCAGGCACAAGAACATGCGGAAGAACATTGTGCACAAAATAGTTCGGCTTCTTCTGCACTATCGGGAAGACACTTTAGACCAGTACCATGGGCTGTCATCCATCAACGAGAGTCTTAGCCACAACATGGGACCAGAGCTAGCCACACGCTCGCTTCAACATACGTCCCACACGTGGTTATTGCCCGGTTATTTATGTTTTCTACCGCGTGGTGACGTGATTAATGGGGTTCTGTTATGCAGAACCTCTTGGAACACCATCACCATACGAGACGTCGGTCGGATTGGTGACCGATAACTTTTTGGCAAGTACTTTTCACCTTAAACACGGTGCAAACGAAAACGATCATTTAGTGTTTCACAAAAAAAGGCTTTTAACGATGAAAAATTAGATTTTTTTCTGGTGCAATTTATCACATAGTTACAATCCTTTAAAATTCAAAGATATCATTACGTTACTTTCCTCAACTTAAATATCGAAAAGAAATAACAAGATAGGTACGTGATGCTTCCCGAACAACAAAAACATTGTAGATTATTCGCAAAAGCTTTAAAGTGTATTTGAGCTAGTGTGTCATAAAGTAATAAGATTATGACCGAATTATCTATTACAACATCTCTTTTTCTATTATTTCCACTTTACTAACTATTGTAAACATTGATTCATACGTATTTAGTCCCACAGTTGATAACAAGTGAATAATTGAGTAAATTGAACTGTTCAAGTATATTAAACAAATTCATATTACGACCAGATCATTAATAAGTGTTCCATTCATTTCCTTAATTATTATGAATTGATCCACAAGCACATGCCGGTTTGATCAAATTACTCATTAAATTGCAGAGTCGATTTCTATTTAAAATATAATCATAAAGCGTGCTCGTTTATTAATTAATTGAAAACCCCATTTTTCATCACTTTTGTTTACTCCGGTCGTAAACAATCATTTGTTAAATTACTTTTATGATTAAATCCTTTTTCGAAACATCCATTTTACAACCATTCATATGACGTATGATGTAGTCGCAATAAATATGCACTAATCGTTTCATTGTTGCGCGTATTTGAAATAATCCAATTCCACCAAAGCACAACAACAATTTATCGTGCGCCCGCTTTACGATAATGGTACATCATTTAAACCGTATCAATAACAATTAACTGGTTAACCACGATAACCCGAACCGTGACGGTTCTGTGTGACGATTGCGAACGCTAACATTATCATCATGGCACTGGCGTCATAACCCACGCCTGGACGACAATCTGCCAAAGTTTATCGAGCCATTGATCGTTGTCAATATTGATCACACTCAATGGCGCGACCCGTGCGAGATGACGACCCGTTTTTCGCGCCTTTCCCAACCCCACCATACACGCTCCGGGGTGGAGTGTATTTAACGTTCTTTTAATAACTCAATCCGCCCGGTAAACATCCCACACACACACATCACGAACGGTTCGGAATCGATACGAGATGCCACAGCGCACCACACCAATCGATAACGCACGCACACAAATTAAAAGATAAAAAAAACTGCTCGGATTCACTTTAACCGTGGCACCACACAAGCGCACCACACGCAACCATCTGCGGAATCTGGTTGCATTAGTTTCGAGCGCACTTCGCGCACCGATCCGCTCGAGCAGCAGTGCGGATGGGCGCACCGTCGGACGACACCCAGACGAGTGCTCATTAAATTTTGATTGTTTCCAATTTCAATTCATCAAGCACCGCGAACCGATGAATAAAATAGGTGCGGGAAATTAAATCGATTAAAACTAGTGCACCGGCACAAGCCGAATGGAAGGGAAAAAGCGGAAAGAGCGCGAGAGAGAGAGGAAGATGTGGGAGTGTTTTGCCCGTTTGCGGTGAAATGTGGCGGTGGAAAAGCCCATCAATCGTTCGCGACAAAGTGCAACACACAATGCATGCGGTGAGCATGGAAATAAAGGAAATGTGGAACAGGCAGTCAGTCAATTCGAATTTATTTGCCCTCGGCTAACGCAAACACCGGCCAACCAACGATTGCCCTCAGGGCCTGTGAGGAGGGAACCCAGTCGAGATGAAAACACATTCCCGGGATCATGCTGCGGTTTTCGCTCCCGTGGCTACCCGGGAGCAAGACTGACGACACTATCACCACAGGTGGTACGAAGGTACATTTGGTGACGGATGAGAGCGAAAAAGAGTCAAAGGTAGGGGCTTAAAATTTTAATTAAGCACTATTGTGTGTACCTTGTACTATTGCCTGTCGTACTGTCAACTGATCTATACTGGGAAAAAAGGTCTAGCTGTTCGTTTTTTAGTGGACGATGTTTCAGTTGTCCGAGTGAAACTGCTTTGAGGATAAAAAAGTATTTTTTGAAAAGCTTCTTGCAAGGAAAATGCTCGGCAAACTGAAAAACACCATGCGCCTCCATTCACTCCAACAACTTCCTACAGTGCTGCAAAGATTGTCAACTGTTGCAGTCACCACTTTACATGCATCACATTACTGTTCATTTATTCATCCGCGATGGACAATATACACACTTTTCAGCTCGGTTTCCTGCAACTAACATCAACTTCAAGACGAAAAACACCATGCGCCTCCATTAGTTCAAACAACCTCCAATGGCGCTCCACAGGCGCTGTACCTCCGCAAACAGCAATTGATCGCTCGCACGAACGCACTGATGATGACGGGCGGCACTGTAACCTACCTCGTCGCGCACCAACTCTTCGAACGCCTGCAGTTGATTATCGACCACTACGTCACCCCAGATAACCGAGAGCCGTTCGGCGCCCCGCAGACAAACGGCACGCTGTAGCTTCAGTGCATCGGACGACCCCGGCACTAACCCACTCAAACATTGGTTGTATTGATTCGCTTCCGAGTCGAGCTGCGCCTGCACAACTCCAAGGTACCCGACGAGTGCATTCGCCACGCTCTGCAACGTGCGGACCTCTCCCTGACCGCAGCTCACCAGCGACGCGTAGATAAGCTGCGGTATCTTGTCGAACTCGTAGTTAAACTTTGCAAAGCAACTGTCCGCCCCCGGTACCGAGGAGGTAACGGACAAAGCCATCCGCCAGGCAAGCTCAGTGACGACTGCAATGGTGCGATTCATCACCCATTCCGTCTCGTGGCGCTCCATCACGACCGTAGCATTGTTGGCAAGTTCGTCCAACGATTGGGTGACATTGGTGAGCCGTTTGACAAGCAGCCCACTCGCGTTCCTTGCCTCCAGCTGGACCGATTCCAGATCGTCGAGAAAGAACTGTTTCAGTTTTCTCGTAGTGGTCGTAACAGTCACATTGAAGTTGGTACGAATTGTTCGCAGCGCGGTCTGTAGCCGTAGCTGGACACCGGTGTAGACGCTCCCGTTCACGGTGGTCAGCGTGCCGTTCAGATAGTTTCGCAGCCCGCTCGTTACCGACGCTAGCCGAGCGATGAAACCATCCATCATTCGGATACGATTGACAACGGCGTTGATTTGCGGTACCGTGGACCTCCCGATGTTGACGTACTCCAGCAGGATACCGTTCAACTTCCGAATGCCGTCCCGCGGATACCGACTGTCCACCAGCGCTTGGCTCGGTCGGACCAACTGCTGTATCTCGACCAGTGCCGGCTCTATCTCGTCGAGTGTCCTACCCAGCTCGGCCACATTTCGCACCAGTTGGTCCAGCACGGTGGAAATGTTTTGTACACCCGCCGTACCGAGCAGCATGCTCGTCCCGTTGATTGCCGCCTGGTGCAGCTCGTTCAGCGCAATCGTTGCATTAATGCTTTGTCGGATGCCATCGAAGACGGTCGTTATGTTGCCGCTGGAAAGGCGGGCCGCATTCGAGAGGCCCTGGAAGATGGGGCTGCCCGACTCGACCAAACTGTCCAGCACCAACCGAAAGCCCGTCGCCAGCCGGTACAGGTCGGGAGTTTGCAAACCGTACAGCGTTTCGGTGATCGATTGGAACTGGTCAAGCAGGTTCAGGACGCGGTTCGTGTTTTGTACCACGTTTCCGGTCGAATCGAGACTTCCGCTGGCGACTCCGGTCATGCGTGCCGGTACCGCAAAGTCCGGCCGTGGGTTTGTGTCACCCGGTTGCGGGAGTGTGACGATGCTCAGCACGACACAGGCGAGAAAGCGATGATACTTCTTCATTGCCCGGGATGATTCGATTAGTTTCGTTGTAGTTTATTTACGGGAAGTGAAGTCCGTTAACACTCGAACTGAGCTGCTGTGCACCGGCGGGTGGTTGGTTTTATATGACAAAACTTGGCGCGTCGCATGGTAGATGCATCGGTAGTTAATAATTCATCACTTTTTTCGCTCGACAGCGGGGCGATGCGGCGAAACCATCTGTCCTAATATTTCCTAACAAATTGATTATTGTGATCTACGTCTGGCAAGTGAAACTAACATGTGCACGTTACATTATGTCTCTATTTTGCAGATGATGAAATACGTAATTCTGGCCAGATGCAGGAAATCCTCCCACGGATGCAATATTGCAAAGGTAGGCAAATAGGGTTTTCTTATTTCTAACAAAAGCTGTTCTACAATATGCCCTGTAAAAACCAACTATGGTGCCCCGAATCGTGTTTGCTGCCCAATAGAAATTAGCATTGTACCGTACTGTTCGACTATTTAATATGCAAATGTGAAAGCTGCGCTCTTTGCTCGCTCTTACAGCTAGACGAGTTACGTCAATAAGACAACTCCCTATGTAAACACACTGCCAGTTCCATCAGATGTATAATGCAACGAGGAGAGTTCACATCTTCTTCTTCTTTCTTGGCTTAACGACCTCTTAGGTCATGCCTGCCATTTCTGGCTTACTAGACTTATTGTTACCGCATAGTTGGATAGTCAGTCCTCACTATGGGGGAACGGCCCAGATGAGATTTGAACTCCGGTCCTGGCGTGTGAAGACCGGCGCCGCTGTCGCATCTACCACCGGGCCGCGGAGAGTTCACATTTTGTCAACAAAACTCAACAAACCGTACACGAAGTCGATTTGAACGGTTTCGTAAGAGAGAAGCGACGTATAACAAAAAAAAACATGAAAGCTTACACTTACACTCTCTCGCAAAAGAAATGCAAACGCCAAGTAATCGCAGACGCACTTTCCCCCATTCCACGGGCATCAAACTTTTGACAGCTAAACATTCAATCACGAGCATTTTCCCGACTCGTTTTTGCTCAAACGCTCCCGTGCACTGGTTCGTCTCGAGCACATTCCAAGACGGAAATAAATTTACTTGTTTAATTAAAGTTTTAGTGTCAGGCTGGCTGGCGGGAAGATGGAAGATGCTTTCACTTCATCATCCGTACATGCATGAGCTTCGTGCGCGGGTAACAAAGGGGTACGATGGCAACGGGTTGATGTAGTAAGTTGCTTGCCGTGCAGGTCTATTCAGATGTCGGAGGAATTTTGTCACCTCGGAAAATAGCACCAAAAGGAGAAGCTGAAGAGGAAAGTCCGCCCCGGGGAAAAAAGCTAAACGTTAAGAATTATTTATGGAAGCGGATTAAAAAGTTCCATGTCAGTCACGGGACACGGCTAAGAAGCAGAAGCGAGTCTCTGTAACATTAAAACCATACAGTGACGACACTGTCGTGGAAGTGATTGAAATCGATTGTGACTGGTTTGGGGCGCATTTTTTCACCCTCAAATTTAATCCTGAATGATGGATGGAAAGCACTATTTGGAATTTAATCCTTCGTTCAGACATCACCGATTCTCAAATTGTTATAAAATAAGCAGTACAGTTTCGTAAGTTAATTTATTCTGTACAAGCTCGATGGAGACGCCTGGTCTTAATGGAGGCGCCTAGTGTTTCTTAAGTAAACTATTATCCTTGAAAATTATTTTAATAAAGTCCAACCGAAAGGTGCGACCATTTTTTCCACTGTGTGTATAATCAATAGCTGTGTTCATGCCTGTGCATCGTTACAGGCACACTGCACTCGTTTCAAAACCTAATCCAGGCCGGTGCTGGTCGGGTCAATCAGTCTACAAAAATTGGTTACCCATCGTCAAACAAAAACCTACACTACCACACCCACAAAAACATACACAAAAGACACCAAAAAACACAATATCCTGCAGTGGAAAAGGTGTGAGCGAGGGCGGTTGCATGAATATTTACTTTATTGTGATTTAGTAATTTAGAACAAATTTGCATATTTTGTTTTCCGTATTTTGATATGATTATGATGTTTATGTTCTATCCTCAAGCCTAGTCCCACCGTACAGTGGTGCACACACAAAGGAGGCGTATGTGTGTGTGTGTTGGTGTTGTTGAGGTTGGTTTGGTGCAAAAGGGCTAGCCGGAAACATAATAGCCACTCGAGCCTCCCTTCCGGAAGGAGTCACCTACGGAGAAGCGATGAAGGGCAACCGTTTGCAAGTGTGAACCGGCACAGCCTTACGGTTGGGAGGTTCTCGTGTTCAGGTGTTTATCGAAAGCAAACCTTTTGGGGAGCAAGGAACAGTTGGGTGTGGAGAGCAGCCAACGTGCGACACTGCCCGGTTGAGAATACATAATGAAAATCTCTTCGCACCCGGCTGCCCGCCATTTGCTTGTGGTCTAGCAGCGGCAGGTCTTCTTAATATGCAACAACCGCGCCGACGTTCACCAACAACAAAATTCACTCCGGTAACCGAACCAAGCACCGACGGCCAATCCGGTCGAGCAATTGTTGATCTTTGATTAGAGCGTGCTATAAAATGACACTCGACTCCAACCCCGTACACACAGACCACCTCCGCCCATAACCAACCGTCCGTTTATTTATTTGTTTCACTCCCTACTCGGACTACAGGGTCGAGGGAGTCCTGGTGACACACGCGTCCCGGTTGTGTGTGTGTGTGGTCGTGAACGTGCCTCAAACATTTGCACATGCAAATAGCATCCCCGGCCAGACCGGTCGTTCGGGAATCCGGGTGGCCTATTGCTAACATTTTGCACCGGTACCGACCTCTCAAGTGCCAACCGTAATTTATTAGTTTAGAATAGATAAATAATAGTGATTTGATTTAATTCCGGATCCATCCGAAACGAGATTCCGATTCGGGGACGAGAGCTGAACTGCATATCACCTGCTGCTGGGTGTATATTTCATTGTAAACAATGTGTAATGCAAGCTGCAAACACGGACACAAAGAAATTGAATTGATTGTGAAAGTGAAACTTCATAGCAAAACATCATGCTTCGAAAGATATTTTCCCATTTTTGGTTACTTTAACAAGTGGAAGAATTTTGTCATTGCTTTTCTGTGAATTGTCTGTGCAATCACATTGTTTGAGACTTTCGCATTGAATCAAATTAAAAAGAAATTGGTTTTTCAAACAAAATAAGGAGCTATGTGAAGTTTGAACTAATTACCTTAATGCATACCTTAATATGGAATACAAGTAATCTGCTTTTTAATTTAAACAAGCTTAGGTAATCACAAAAAAAGTACTTGTTCGTTCGAATTTCTACAAGCAGCGTGTTTTATCCGCAACTCTTTTCTATCAAAGCTTTGACATCTTTAGCTCTCAGCGCTTTATCAAAATATTTTTCTTCTAAAGCATTTCAAGAGATTGGGCATAAGAGAGAGACCTGTCAGTAGTGGGTTGCTTATCTTAAATTTTCTTCAAGGCAACGTTTGGCTCACTCATAACCTCGGCCACCAGAGCGCCTCGACCAATACATTTTTAACAAAACACGGATGCACTTGTTTCCATCACATCGTTTTTAAATGTAGTTCAAATGTTTTAATTTAAGCAAGGTCAGCACTATCATCTGTCCATCACTTATTGAAAAGTTTTGCAAAACAAACATGCAGACCTTATACAAACGAATAACAGTGACGGGAGAGCAGCACGTCACACACGTCAAACAAGGATATGTATTCGAATTACACATCCTTATCATCGTAGCCAAATACATTTTGTTTCGATACCATCGTAGCAACGTCACCGGGAACAGCATAGAAACCTCGCTCGTCACGCAGCCACACTGGTTGCTAACCAATAAATTACACACTACTACAGCAAAGATATCATCAACTCACCCTGTAATGGCGAATTGCTTGCTGTGCTGTACTCGCACGGAAGTTATCTCTCGAAATTCCATCTCTGTATCTCTCTCGCTCTTCCTTTTATAACCCTACATCTATTGCACACTCTTATCCAAACTGCAGTCAGTGAGGTTAAATACATTAAATTCCATCAGCGCATCATGCTCGCTGCTAGACACCTTCTCTGCAACGTGATTTGACAGTTGATCTGTCGCGGTAAACCAGTCGTTTGGCTGGCCCGTCCAACGTTTCTAACCTTCCTTACACAGAATATAGTCAGCGAGAGAGAAAGAGAGCGATACAAAGGGGGAAACCAACGTGAGCGATGGTGGTAAATTTTGGAACCCTGAAAACGAACCCCTGCCCAGTGGCACGAGATTGAGGTTATGAATGCTCCCGTACGTCTAATCACTGCTGCAAGCGCGCACTCTGGAATCAGCCTCATTATGTAGGTTAACTGCCGCTCACACCGACCAGGAATATGGGGTCGGTTTGGTGATAAATGGAATTTGATGTAAAATGGGCCCTTCTTCATGGGTTCAGAGATTCCCCTTCGGGAAGCTGCAATATTCCCAACACTCTGGCCAGCTACATCTATTGCACACTCTTATCCAAACTGCAGTCAGTGAGGTTAAATACATTAAATTCCATCAGCGCATCATGCTCGCTGCTAGACACCTTCTCTGCAACGTGATTTGACAGTTGATCTGTCGCGGTAAACCAGTCGTTTGGCTGGCCCGTCCAACGTTTCTAACCTTCCTTACACAGAATATAGTCAGCGAGAGAGAAAGAGAGCGATACAAAGGGGGAAACCAACGTGAGCGATGGTGGTAAATTTTGGAACCCTGAAAACGAACCCCTGCCCAGTGGCACGAGATTGAGGTTATGAATGCTCCCGTACGTCTAATCACTGCTGCAAGCGCGCACTCTGGAATCAGCCTCATTATGTAGGTTAACTGCCGCTCACACCGACCAGGAATATGGGGTCGGTTTGGTGATAAATGGAATTTGATGTAAAATGGGCCCTTCTTCATGGGTTCAGAGATTCCCCTTCGGGAAGCTGCAATATTCCCAACACTCTGGCCAGCACACACACACACACACACACAGAAAAGTCACCCCCTGAGTAGGATTCGCTCTCGGGGTGATTTATGAGTGCTATTTAATTAACTACCGATGTGACCACCGGTGCGAACCATCCACCAAACGCCAAACTCGAACGTTTTGGGTTTCGCCTGGGTTTGGTGGTTCATTACGAACCGTTCCGAAAGGAGACTTACTCGATGTTCGCTTTATCAATGCGATTTATGGTGACAGGAGAGATGGTATCGAACGCGACTGTCCATTTGCGGCAAAGGCAGCTCGCTTTGTTTCGTGTAACTTGCAGACAAATATCGACAAACAACCAGCAACAATAACTAGCCCAAAACGATACGGGCCAGGAGAATTGTTAATATCAAACGTTCATCATTTCACACTGGCAAAACACCACAAGCATATAGCCTTTCGCACTGACGGAGTTAGTCTGAAATTGGATTAAGAGTAAACATTGAATTGATTGAGGATTGATTCATGGTTTTAATGCATTCATGATATCAGTATGCAGCTGTACCGTGCATTAAGATTGAATTAATTTTGCATTAAACCGATTGTTCGACCGATATTGGCCGGGCTTTGTTCTGTCAAAGGAAGTAAGACAAATAGAAGGTTCTGCGACCAACCCATATCCATGATCTTGTTGCATATGTTATCATTAACTGTGCATCGTTGTACTTGAAGTGGGGCAAAAAGCACAGGAAAGAACATTAAATTCAATACCAAAATTTCGAATCCCATTCAAAGCTCCTCCATTCACTCTCCTCCACATGGGTTCACAAAGGCAAGAGGCACGACAAAAAAAAAACCCACGAAAGCCAATTGCTGCAGCTCTTCGCTTCACTTCATAAAGGCAATTTTTGTTTGCCTCCCTAAAGCCATAAAAACAACTTGCTGGCACTAGCGAAGCGCACACCCAAGTGCAATGGCACATTTAAACCAATTTAGAAACGATAAACATTGACTGCATTCGACTGCTTCGTTTGCTAAGGTTTCGTTCTCGCCCTCCGGTGAACAAGCGCTAACCCCATGTGCATTTAAGTGTTTTTCCTGCTAAAAGAAAAGAAAAACGAAAAACTGTAAGGGAAATTTGAGAAACATAAAATCGGTGCAAGGGGGACGAAAAAAATCATGTACAGTACGCTCAGAACAAGTGCTCCCAGAAGTCATGGAAGCTATAAAAAGAAAGCAGAATAGAATAGGGAAAAGAAACCAACATAAAAAAGCGGTGCCCGGAGAAAATCCCGGTGAAAGATCAAATGGCACCAAATGTGTGGAAACTAAACGACCAACACGACCAAGGAAGCTTTTCCGTATCGTTTCTACGTAGCGTTTGTGTTCTTTGTTTTTTTTTGCGCTCTTTCTTGCCACCGGGCGTCAACGCTTTAATGATTGGTCAAAACCGTTTATACAAACTAACCACTGTGTTTTGTGTGGTACCCTCCCCTTGCGAGAAAACGGGGCGACAAAGTACACATACACAGGTGAGATAAAAATCAGAAGGTGAAAGATATAAATTACTGTTGGTCACGTTATTAAACACTTTGCCACCGTGCTACACCATGTTACCGTATGGTCAGGTGTTAGAGAGAGAGAGAGAAAGCAGTATCCGAATTGCCATCTACTACGATCTACTTATCCGCACATGGTCCGAAACCGTGGGCGAGAAAGCGAGCGCAGCTGGTCGAACTAATTCATCGGGTATTAGCTGAATGGAGGTTGCTTTTTTATGGCAACTTTACCTGAACGCGACCAGCATCGGTGACCACACCGAACAGAAAAAAAATGCGAAAACGAAAAGAAAGCTGATCAAACATGTATTCATGGTTCCACCAGTCTGCCAGTGATTTGATGAATCAGCATTTCAATGGCACCACCGAAAGGGCGACAGGTTAGCAGGATTAAATGTTGATCGTTAATTAGTGGGACTTATCGGTGGTGATTCAATGCTAAATTGAGTTGTAAATTTTGCTACAAATGTCTTGTAAGGTTGGTTTTGCTTTCTAATGCACTGTTACGATGGAAGTAATTATTGTGTGTTGATTTGTACATTAAATTGCATAATTTTAGGCGTAGGTTTCTTCATATCGGAGTTTTATGGATTGTAGTTGTTGTACAGTCCATAATAGAACGACTGTTTTTTTCCGGAATTAAACAAAACTTAAATAGATTGGCACTTTGATAAATATATAAGGCATCTATTAAACATTTTTGTTTAAGTTTACACACTCTATAAAATTGTCATTTATTGTATTATTAAACAAAAAGCTGCCTTACAATCTAACTATCACAGCTTAAATAGCTATTTCATATTGACATGTTGTTATTTCATGCTTGAAAAGTTTCAAATAAAGAAAAGCTGTGTCACATTGCACATTATCTAGATACTAGATATAGTTTTTATCAATGCTTTATTCATGCTTTTTTATCAATAAATTTTTAAGTTCTTTCATGGCGAGAATTTCAACCGCAGCTAAGCCTGTCGTAGTTGGAGGAGCTGAAACATAAAAAATACATGCAATTGAACTCTGTTTGACAGCTAGTTTCCATTCACTCTCCTCCACATGGGTTCACAAAGGCAAGAGGCACGACAAAAAAAAAACCCACGAAAGCCAATTGCTGCAGCTCTTCGCTTCACTTCATAAAGGCAATTTTTGTTTGCCTCCCTAAAGCCATAAAAACAACTTGCTGGCACTAGCGAAGCGCACACCCAAGTGCAATGGCACATTTAAACCAATTTAGAAACGATAAACATTGACTGCATTCGACTGCTTCGTTTGCTAAGGTTTCGTTCTCGCCCTCCGGTGAACAAGCGCTAACCCCATGTGCATTTAAGTGTTTTTCCTGCTAAAAGAAAAGAAAAACGAAAAACTGTAAGGGAAATTTGAGAAACATAAAATCGGTGCAAGGGGGACGAAAAAAATCATGTACAGTACGCTCAGAACAAGTGCTCCCAGAAGTCATGGAAGCTATAAAAAGAAAGCAGAATAGAATAGGGAAAAGAAACCAACATAAAAAAGCGGTGCCCGGAGAAAATCCCGGTGAAAGATCAAATGGCACCAAATGTGTGGAAACTAAACGACCAACACGACCAAGGAAGCTTTTCCGTATCGTTTCTACGTAGCGTTTGTGTTCTTTGTTTTTTTTTGCGCTCCTTCTTGCCACCGGGCGTCAACGCTTTAATGATTGGTCAAAACCGTTTATACAAACTAACCACTGTGTTTTGTGTGGTACCCTCCCCTTGCGAGAAAACGGGGCGACAAAGTACACATACACAGGTGAGATAAAAATCAGAAGGTGAAAGATATAAATTACTGTTGGTCACGTTATTAAACACTTTGCCACCGTGCTACACCATGTTACCGTATGGTCAGGTGTTAGAGAGAGAGAGAGAAAGCAGTATCCGAATTGCCATCCACTACAATCTACTTATCCGTACATGGTCCGAAACCGTGGGCGAGAAAGCGAGCGCAGCTGGTCGAACTAATTCATCGGGTATTAGCTGAATGGCGGTTGCTTTTTTATGGCAGCTTTACCTGAACGCGACCAGCATCGGTGACCATACCGAACGCTGGGAAAGCACAGAAAAAAAAATGCGAAAACGAAAAGAAAGCTGATCAAACATGTATTCATGCTTCCACTAGTCTGCCAGTGATTTGATGAATCAGCATTTCAATGGCACCACCGAAAGGGCGACAGGTTAGCAGGATTAAATGTTGATCGTTAATTAGTGGGACTTATCGGTGGTGATTCAATGCTAAATTGAGTTGTAAATTTTGCTACAAATGTCTTGTAAGGTTGGTTTTGCTTTCTAATGCACTGTTACGATGGAAGTAATTATTGTGTGTTGATTTGTACATTAAATTGCATAATTTTAGGCGTAGGTTTCTTCATATCGGAGTTTTATGGATTGTAGTTGTTGTACAGTCCATAATAGAACGACTGTTTTTTTCCGGAATTAAACAAAACTTAAATAGATTGGCACTTTGATAAATATATAAGGCATCTATTAAACATTTTTGTTTAAGTTTACACACTCTATAAAATTGTCATTTATTGTATTATTAAACAAAAAGCTGCCTTACAATCTAACTATCACAGCTTAAATAGCTATTTCATATTGACATGTTGTTATTTCATGCTTGAAAAGTTTCAAATAAAGAAAAGCTGTGTCACATTGCACATTATCTAGATACTAGATATAGTTTTTATCAATGCTTTATTCATGCTTTTTTATCAATAAATTTTTAAGTTCTTTCATGGCGAGAATTTCAACCGCAGCTAAGCCTGTCGTAGTTGGAGGAGCTGAAACATAAAAAATACATGCAATTGAACTCTGTTTGACAGCTAGTTTTTGTATTAGAGTGAGCTACAGTAATAGTAGGAGTTGAGTAAAAATAGTACCTAAACCAACATATTTACACAATCACGTCCCCATACCAAAAGATATTTTTATAACTGTGATCACTGCTGTAGCTGATTTCATTTCTTACCATGTTTTCCTACTTAATTGAAAGATTACATAGCATAATTCACAGGAAATGGTTGGCAACGGCAGTCCCGTTGCCATTTGCATTGCATTGGGAGGTGGGTGATGCCATTTATTTTCTTCCTTTTTTCCTGCTCATCAACACTAGACATCCTTTACATACAAACCCCTTCGTCCATGTTTGTGCCATGCACTTGTTCCCATTGCTATCCATCTATTTAATTAAATTTATTCGATGTAGATAGACTTTTTCTTTCTTGCTTGTTTACAGTTGGGTTTTGCATTACACTGGACAGCAGAAATGGTAGTAGCAGTATGGGTATTAGTAGTAACTGTGTAGCAAACATTCTGTCGACGATGAAAAAAAAAAAAGAAACGAACTTCTTTAACAAAAAAACGTAAAGAAAAACACAAACCTCTACCAGCTCTCTACCATTAGCAAACTTAGCATTTCGGTACCGGTACGGACGGACATTGTCGTATTCATTAAACCGCAGAAATGAATAAATCATTCCATTCGCGTCGGACCCATCCATGGTCGGTATGTTTACGTTACGTTTGCTTCGTGTCATCAGCGGACTAGCCAGCGTCACGGGTTTCTGTTTTTTGCAATCGTTCCCTTTGCCATTGCTTAGCTTACAGCTGGTTAAATCAGCAATGGAAAGCGCCACGAAAAGCCACAAGCCACGAACTACCACCACCCGGTCCGGTTAGTTGGTTTTCTTTGGCAAATTCCCTCGCGTAGTCTGGTGGCTTGCTGGGAAATCGTGGTACCTCGTTCCCATTTGCATCGTTTGTTTATCCCGGCTCGTACTGCAACTGTGCACGAGATGCGTTGCCTTCATTGTGTGTGTGTATGATTGTGTGTTTTGATTCCGTTTTTGCTCCCGGACAGTGTAAGACAAATAAAATCCCATCACGAATGATACAGATACGGGTGATTAATTTACAACAAAAACAAAACCACAGCAAAACGGACCTTCAGTTGTGGATGGGTTTGGAAAAACGCGCCTTTCAACACCGATGGCGGGGGCAAACATTGTTGATGAGAACGGCATTTCTCTCGGGAGAAAACGTTTTTATTGTTTGCATTTCGTTACTGGAGTTGTTTTTACTCAGTCTCCGATTATCCTAACTGTTTGTTGGGGAGGAAAACACGAATTTTCTTCATTTTATCGTGACAGGATGGATTGAGACAGAATAATTCAATTGATACAAAATCTCTTTAAATAAACACTCAAATAATAAGAATTAAATGGTTGCAATCTTTATTGGCCTTATCTTTGTTTAAGCTGAGGCCTGTCGTAAACATAAAGCCACATCTCCTCCCTTTGACGATATTAATTTAATAAGTGACATGTTGAAAGATAAGCGATTCTTTCAATTAATTCCTTGCTGATCCTTAAAGCAAATTAATCCTGCCTGATTGATTCACACTTCAGCTCCTTCATCTCTAGGGCTAACCTACCCAGCTATCCCATAAATCGTAATCATGCAAAAAGGATAATCCATCGTCAAAGCGTCAACCACTTAACCATACTTCCAGCCTACCGTTCTCGCAGGGTAGAAATTTACGGCACGCATTCAATATTTCCCACCAATCATGCATCAAATAGGCCTCGGGTAAATCCACTTTATTAGATCCCTAGGTGCTCAATCGGCGGAAGCAGATAATGAATAGCAATGGTGCCCAGCTGCACCATCGTCCTACACAGGGGAATGTCCCTTGGCTGCTGCAACTAATGAATGTTGAGCGAATAACATCCTCTTAGCAACACGTACGTTATTCATTCCAAATCTATGCGAAGGGATACCCTCACACATACACACACCCATGCTGACCCACAAAAAGAAGTCCAGTTTTCCGATCACTGTTTTCTGATTTTTCTTTTCGTGTTTTTACTATCACAGTGAATAAAATTTGCTGGCACTAGCGAAGCGCACACCCAAGTGCAATGGCACATTTAAACCAATTTAGAAACGATAAACATTGACTGCATTCGACTGCTTCGTTTGCTAAGGTTTCGTTCTCGTCCTCCGGTGAGCAAGCGCTAATCCCATGTGCATTTAAGTGTTTTTTCCTGCTAAAAGAAAAGAAAAACGAAAAACTGTAAGGGAAATTTGAGAAACATAAAATCGGTTCAAGGGGTACAAAAAAATCATATCCAGTACGCTCAGAACAAGTGCTCCCAGAAGTCATGGAAGCTATAAAAAGAAAGCAGAATAGAATAGGGAAAAGAAACCAACATAAAAAAGCGGTGCCCGGAGAAAATCCCGGTGAAAGATCAAATGGCACCAAATGTGTGGAAACTAAACGACCAACACGACCAAGGAAGCTTTTCCGTATCGTTTCTACGTAGCGTTTGTGTTCTTTGTTTTTTTTTGCGCTCCTTCTTGCCACCGGGCGTCAACGCTTTAATGATTGGTCAAAACCGTTTATACAAACTAACCACTGTGTTTTGTGTGGTACCCTCCCCTTGCGAGAAAACGGGGCGACAAAGTACACATACACAGGTGAGATAAAAATCAGAAGGTGAAAGATATAAATTACTGTTGGTCACGTTATTAAACACTTTGCCACCGTGCTACACCATGTTACCGTATGGTCAGGTGTTAGAGAGAGAGAGAGAAAGCAGTATCCGAATTGCCATCCACTACAATCTACTTATCCGTACATGGTCCGAAACCGTGGGCGAGAAAGCGAGCGCAGCTGGTCGAACTAATTCATCGGGTATTAGCTGAATGGCGGTTGCTTTTTTATGGCAGCTTTACCTGAACGCGACCAGCATCGGTGACCATACCGAACGCTGGGAAAGCACAGAAAAAAAAATGCGAAAACGAAAAGAAAGCTGATCAAACATGTATTCATGCTTCCACTAGTCTGCCAGTGATTTGATGAATCAGCATTTCAATGGCACCACCGAAAGGGCGACAGGTTAGCAGGATTAAATGTTGATCGTTAATTAGTGGGACTTATCGGTGGTGATTCAATGCTAAATTGAGTTGTAAATTTTGCTACAAATGTCTTGTAAGGTTGGTTTTGCTTTCTAATGCACTGTTACGATGGAAGTAATTATTGTGTGTTGATTTGTACATTAAATTGCATAATTTTAGGCGTAGGTTTTTTCATATCGGAGTTTTATGGATTGTAGTTGTTGTACAGTCCATAATAGAACGACTGTTTTTTTCCGGAATTAAACAAAACTTAAATAGATTGGCACTTTGATAAATATATAAGGCATCTATTAAACATTTTTGTTTAAGTTTACACACTCTATAAAATTGTCATTTATTGTATTATTAAACAAAAAGCTGCCTTACAATCTAACTATCACAGCTTAAATAGCTATTTCATATTGACATGTTGTTATTTCATGCTTGAAAAGTTTCAAATAAAGAAAAGCTGTGTCACATTGCACATTATCTAGATACTAGATATAGTTTTTATCAATGCTTTATTCATGCTTTTTTATCAATAAATTTTTAAGTTCTTTCATGGCGAGAATTTCAACCGCAGCTAAGCCTGTCGTAGTTGGAGGAGCTGAAACATAAAAAATACATGCAATTGAACTCTGTTTGACAGCTAGTTTTTGTATTAGAGTGAGCTACAGTAATAGTAGGAGTTGAGTAAAAATAGTACCTAAACCAACATATTTACACAATCACGTCCCCATACCAAAAGATATTTTTATAACTGTGATCACTGCTGTAGTTGATTTCATTTCTTACCATGTTTTCCTACTTAATTGAAAGATTACATAGCATAATTCACAGGAAATGGTTGGCAACGGCAGTCCAGTTCCCATTTGCATTGCACTGGGAGGTGGGTGATGCCATTTATTTTCTTCCTTTTTTTTCCTGCTCATCAACACTAGACATCCTTTACATACAAACCCCTTCGTCCATGTTTGCACCATGCACTTGTTCCCATTGCTATCCATCTATTTAATTAAATTTATTCGATGTAGATAGACTTTTTCTTTCTTGCTTGTTTACAGTTGGGTTTTGCATTACACTGGACAGCAGAAATGGTAGTAGCAGTATGGGTATTAGTAGTAACTGTGTAGCAAACATTCTGTCGACGATGAAAAAAAAAAAAGAAACGAACTTCTTTAACAAAAAAACGTAAAGAAAAACACAAACCTCTACCAGCTCTCTACCATTAGCAAACTTAGCATTTCGGTACCGGTACGGACGGACATTGTCGTATTCATTAAACCGCAGAAATGAATAAATCATTCCATTCGCGTCGGACCCATCCATGGTCGGTATGTTTACGTTACGTTTGCTTCGTGTCATCAGCGGACTAGCCAGCGTCACGGGTTTCTGTTTTTTGCAATCGTTCCCTTTGCCATTGCTTAGCTTACAGCTGGTTAAATCAGCAATGGAAAGCGCCACGAAAAGCCACAAGCCACGAACTACCACCACCCGGTCCGGTTAGTTGGTTTTCTTTGGCAAATTCCCTCGCGTAGTCTGGTGGCTTGCTGGGAAATCGTGGTACCTCGTTCCCATTTGCATCGTTTGTTTATCCCGGCTCGTACTGCAACTGTGCACGAGATGCGTTGCCTTCATTGTGTGTGTGTATGATTGTGTGTTTTGATTCCGTTTTTGCTCCCGGACAGTGTAAGACAAATAAAATCCCATCACGAATGATACAGATACGGGTGATTAATTTACAACAAAAACAAAACCACAGCAAAACGGACCTTCAGTTGTGGATGGGTTTGGAAAAACGCGCCTTTCAACACCGATGGCGGGGGCAAACATTGTTGATGAGAACGGCATTTCTCTCGGGAGAAAACGTTTTTATTGTTTGCATTTCGTTACTGGAGTTGTTTTTACTCAGTCTCCGATTATCCTAACTGTTTGTTGGGGAGGAAAACACGAATTTTCTTCATTTTATCGTGACAGGATGGATTGAGACAGAATAATTCAATTGATACAAAATCTCTTTAAATAAACACTCAAATAATAAGAATTAAATGGTTGCAATCTTTATTGGCCTTATCTTTGTTTAAGCTGAGGCCTGTCGTAAACATAAAGCCACATCTCCTCCCTTTGACGATATTAATTTAATAAGTGACATGTTGAAAGATAAGCGATTCTTTCAATTAATTCCTTGCTGATCCTTAAAGCAAATTAATCCTGCCTGATTGATTCACACTTCAGCTCCTTCATCTCTAGGGCTAACCTACCCAGCTATCCCATAAATCGTAATCATGCAAAAAGGATAATCCATCGTCAAAGCGTCAACCACTTAACCATACTTCCAGCGTACCGTTCTCGCAGGGTAGAAATTTACGGCACGCATTCAATATTTCCCACCAATCATGCATCAAATAGGCCTCGGGTAAATCCACTTTATTAGATCCCTAGGTGCTCAATCGGCGGAAGCAGATAATGAATAGCAATGGTGCCCAGCTGCACCATCGTCCTACACAGGGGAATGTCCCTTGGCTGCTGCAACTAATGAATGTTGAGCGAATAACATCCTCTTAGCAACACGTACGTTATTCATTCCAAATCTATGCGAAGGGATACCCTCACACATACACACACGCATGCTGACCCACAAAAAGAAGTCCAGTTTTCCGATCACTGTTTTCTGATTTTTCTTTTCGTGTTTTTACTATCACAGTGAATAAAATCATTCCCCTCGGTAGTCTTGGAGCGACCAGAGCGAACGAATGAATCTCATCGTGCGAAGCAGATTGCCGCGCTGCTAACTTCGCTTCTTTAGCTAGCACGCCTTCGAAGAACACGTCTTTGCGCCCAAAACTCACCCATCGAACCCTCATCGGTGCGAACTGCCCGGTAGCTCATTGCTGTACCCTCGTCCCATGAAAGCAGGGCATGCGAAACGACTTCAATCCGGTCAGGTTGAAAGCCAATAAACCAGTGGCACATTCGCACATAATCTTATCAGCTCATAAAAGCTACTGGGAGATTCCCCATCAACACCACCACCACCACCACCACCACCACCACTGCCGGAACCGGCTGAAAAAAGGGCCACCGTTTCTGGGCCAATAATTTCTGCTTCTGGCTTTTGGTCCTCGGTACCGCCACCACACACACACACACAACCCATTCGCGCTAAATCATCTCATCTCAACGAGCACGACGACGAGATCGATTTCGAGCCCACTCAGTCGTCGATGAGTATTCGCCGTTCTCCGTTGGGTGTATCCCATCACGCGCAACTGTGACGCGTGCTCACCTTTTGACGTTTTGCCGTGTGATGCGAGGCGTCGATTAACCCGAGCCCGAGGTTTTCCCCACGTGGGTCGGTCGCACAGCAATCTGGCACCGTACACGTACCAGGGTGTTTCGTGCGTATTGGAGGCGCTTGGTCGACGGGGGGTTAAGGTGCAGCTAGCGTTCGTGCCCGGAATACCAACGACGGTGACGGTGACGGAGAAGCACACTTTTGCACAACTGGCACGCAGCCTCGCATCCAATTCTGCACGAGAAGCACGTTCCGGGAGTGTAATTTTATTAAAAGAAATACAACAAGCGTAACAGTCACCGGCGACGCGTGTGCGGTGATTGGTGAAGGTGGAACAGTGAAGCAGAAGGCCTAGTGATCCGTGCATGTTTTCGCTCACGAATGGCTGTCGTCAAAGCTGGCCGTACCAGCATGCAACCAGACCGGGGCCGGGCTGTTCTATTGGAGACATATGGATTTATTGATTTAATATTTTTCACATTTGAAGTTAGCTGGTAACTGTCGCTGTAAGCGGTGGTAAACATTGCCCAACCGTTACTCGCACCAGACAAGTAGGATCGATGTACTGGAGGGAAAAATAGAAATGTTTATTAGTATAAGGGAACATGCATTGTTACAGTATACAGTAGCAGAGACATGACAAAATTGCACAACAATGGAGGTGTTTCATAGCTCATTCACGAGTAATAATCCTTGACGGTTTACTGACTGGATTGTGATTTGAATTGACAGCGCCTTAAAGTATGCAAAACGGATGGTACAACGTTTGTCATTCGTTTTCTATCACTCTGCCATTATTTGTACATTTTTGTGGTCCACTTTGCTGATTTTCACAATTATTTTTATGCTCATTCGGTACTTGTTTTTGCAAAAAATCGTAGTTATACTTAGTGCCAACGGTTTCAGGTAACGTTTGTCGCACAGTTTAAAATGACACAGTAACAAAGAATACGTTATTGATTTGCCTGTTTCCACACTAATTTTTATGACCAAGAATAAAGTACAAGAGCCAAGCTTATAGTCAACCTTTATCAAAATAGAAATCTGTAATCAAATAAAATAAGTAAATTTTTTTTTCAAAAAACGTTTAATCGTCTTTTTCTCATTTCATTACAGAATATCCCGCAATAATTAACACACCATGACCATAGGCAAAGGATAATTCTGAAGGTATAACAAAGGATCTACAGCCAACCAAATGGGAAGCTTACATGAAACCAACACACACTTAATAAACATCCCACACACGTAAGTGAATGTTGGCTAAATCTATAATTAATTGTAATTAATGTTTCAATAAATTTATAATGACCCTCCCCACAAGAGGTGTCCCCAAAAAACCACGATCTTCGCACTGTACTAACCGGCTGGACAAAGTCCCACTTAAGACCCTTACACACACACAGACACACATTCGGTCAAGCTAGCAGCAACAGCATCGCACCCCGATACCGGTACGTCTGACTTCATGAGCTCGCGCGCGCGTTAGCCAATTTCGCGCATCGATGCTTCGGGTGCTTTTAATGGGCTCATAAATCGATTTCCTGCCTCGGTCGTTCGACTCTCGCGCCCACCCCCAGAAAGCAGAGGCACGATCCTTGCAATGGGAGGCTTTACTTGCAGAGTTTGGGTCACCATCGCATCCGATCCCGGGACGTAGTAAGTCATGAATATATTTTACAACTCATTCACTATTTTGTGGCTTCTGATTAATTTTTATACTACCCATTAATTTTGCGATCCTGCCCATATGCTGGAAGCGCATTGCTGTATGGGTGTGTGTGTGTGTGTGCAAGTGCAAAAATGCACCATTGCAAGTGGAATGCAACACAAAACCGAATCAACTGTCGACCGGTCCAGGTTTTTTTTGTTCTGTGCTGCACTGTTCCACGCTTTGGAAACGTTCCTTTTTTGCATCGGTAAATCATTAACAACACCTTCACGTGTGGCCATATTTCACATTGCGACGTGTTTGAATTTTCGCCTGCCCTGCTCGAGAAGATGACAAATGGTGCGCTGGCGTTGGCGCGGTGGAAACACCTTTCACTGCATTGATTGGATTCCATATCGAAGCCCCGGAAAATCTCATTAATATCGCGAACCAAATAAAGCTGGCATTATTACACCGACCGTTCATACGTTCTCTCGATGGTTTTGGTACGGGAGTATGTGTGCTGGTAATATGGCAACAAAGCAGCACTTCATCAGTCAGTGCGAGGATGTAATTGGTGCGGCTCGATGTTCAAAGGGTGGCATCGTATGTATCGTGCTTTGATTACATCGTGCACTCGGCACTGCATTAGGAACTTTCAGTTCCTTTCATGCACCCGATTGCAAAGGCAGCCTTTACAGATGCCAAATTATTATCCCATTGTATAGCTTAAAAAACCACAAACACACACGGTCACGAGAGCCGGCAGCTAATTGCAGAAGTGTTGCAATAACGAGTGTACGAGTGCATCCTCATGCATCCAACCAAACACGTCCGTACAATGCGAACAGCAGCAAAACTTACTTTAAACATGAATTATTAATTCCGTTGCTAAATCACTAACCTCAGAGCGGAGGGGCCTCTACTAAGGCAGGTGAAGCGAGGAAACAGGACGACGAAACCATTTATCGTGGTGAAATAGAAAAAAGTGGTAAACCAACATAGCAACACATCACTACACTACACCATCATCAGCACCATCATCATCTAGCTAACAGCGCAATGGCGGCGAATAGTTTGCGGAATGAACTTTCCAGCGTGCAGCGTGCGCACATACACGCAACCACGCGCCAATCTCTGTGTATGAGTGTGTGTTTGTATAAAGAGGAATGAAAAGTTTAATTTAATTTCAAACTACATTCCCATTTAGGCACGAATGGCGGCGAACCCATTAGCGAGTGCTTACGCGTGTTTGTGGGGATGGAAAATGGAAAATGTTTTTCCGCGTGCCTCACATTCCCGCACCGTACCGTGTGTTAATGTTGTTCATCAAACTTCAAAACAAGGGATGCACACCACGCACAGGGCAACACGTCAGTTGCAAGCTAAAGCAGCAGCCGGATCCGGAGGATGCATCCGATTGCACCGCATTTTGCTGCCAGCGTCACTGAGTTGGGTTTGATGGACCGGTTTTGTTGCACTGCGCTGCGTTTGCCATTTTCCTCTTGTCACATTGCAAAAAGGACCAGAACGTTCGGGCGTCACTAATGGTGACGAAAACGCGCATCGAGTTCCGGTCAATGCACAGCGGCAACTGCTAGCTTAGACAACCAATTTGAAGCTTAATTGAAGCATGTGTGCCCGATTGTGTGGCCGCGAGTCCTTCGGTTACGGAATCAAAACACATCGAGGTGTATTTAAAATAACTAAACTAGGGAATACCTACGGTAGAATATTGGAAATGGATAATACCAATGCAATATCGACTTCGCAGCTCCTAAAAGTAGGCAATATAAATTTTCACAATTTTTAGAAGTGCGATGTAAATGCACAAAACGATTTACGAGATTACCATTTCGATAATTTGGTTTTGAAGATTGGAAAATGAAACATAAGCTTCATCACCATTGTAGTACTGCGTGTAGCATTTTTCCATGACAATTCGTGACAAACAAGTTAAGTAAACAACTTTGCTTAATATTTTTATGAAATGCAGAACAAAGCATAGTTAAAAATGATGAAAACCGATGGCTGGCTGCCAAGTGCTAGACAAAACTAATCCACTCTAAAAACCTGTAACGATGCTTGAAGTTTGAACCTCAAAATCTGCTCTGAAACGAGGAACTCTCTGTTTGAAACAGATATAAAGCTTCGAAAAGAAGACGATCAGATATATTTTGATACCGCGATTGTGTGTGAGGACATTCGCAATGTCGCTTATTTGTAAATCATGGAAGCAATATGAAAAAAAGAGCCAAAAAGCCTTTGGACAAAGACCATCCTTTGGGTACCTTAGAGTAATTAGGCGCTTCGGAACGGAATTTTCATGTAATGTAAAAGACACCGGGCGACCTAGCTCATAAAGACTGTGTATACGTCCTCAAGTACATACAGAGGAAGGTTCATAAAAACAAAATTAGTTGAAGTTCCTTAGGTGAAGATCAATACCAGCCATGGAGTACAGATGAACGAATATGAAGATTTTCATAGCTTACGATTTTCTTTACATCCGATAGAAAGACAGGAGGTAATAAAGGATTTGCTGGCGGTAACACTTCACCGCCATCCTTAAAATGATTAATTATCTGTATAGCGTCACACACTCACCTGAATCGCAAAAAGTTTGTTTAACGTAAATATATTTGTCTCCATTCGATTTGTTGGGCTTACACTTTGCAACTCCTAAAAATAGGCAATCCAAAATATAGGAATCTGCTATAGTTGAAGTTTCTCTTCTACGTTCATGAGTTTGAGTCAACCGATTACTCCTAGTTCGGTAAATTCACCCCACAAACATAACATGAATTTAAAATGGTTTAGAACCAAGATTAGCCGAAATTCATTCACTTTACCCCAGACAGCGATAATGCTTAAAACAACGCTAATCCACGCTAAGATTGTCACAAATCACACACAGTCGGGACGATTAAGTAATTAACAGCTTCTCCCCTCACATCACCCCACACTCCAAACGAAACTTTTCCAAACTCTCCCCTACCCATTCTATTCCAACTGTCCCGAAAGAAGAGAAAAAAATGAACAAGAAAAACGTCGCCAAAAGTTGGTCCGAAGGTCGCCGAATTTAATTACCGACCCGGGCAACACACTGTGACAACGACAATAGCGTTCGCGATGGGACAAAATAATTTAGGAAAAGATTTTGTAGACAAAACCAAAAAGACACTCCTACTGTGCTGCCAACAGTGACGGTTAAGCTTCCGGTAAATCCTGCCAGTGCCTATCAAGCCAACCAGCCGCTGTGCATTAATTTTCAACCGCTCTGAAAAATAAGAACATCACCGTATCCCGATGTCCTAATCCTGGCTGCAGACGCGCCAGGAGGATTACAGCCAAAACCTTCGGCGTGCCCCTACCGGTTAGTACAAACGATCCCACGATCGGGTGTGAAAGTGCAGCCAGGCAAAATAATTGTGCTTAGGACCGAGATAAAGTGTGTCGTTTTGTGGGTTGAAGGAGATGAATCGTGTGGATTGTAATTATTTTAACACGGAGACATGGCGCACTCGGTATCGACTGTTCTCGATGCTCCATTTGAAGATGCTGAAGGGTGCTGTCC
>KZ063725.1:0-16564 GCA_002091835.1 Anopheles maculatus
GCGACGCCGCGTTTGATGACGATAAAACCGGATTCGTTGTCTTACCGAGACCACCAATTCGTCATTCTCGTTCGTTACACCCGTTTCATCCCGCGAGGTGGGATTGGCGCCTGTTGGGACTGGTTGGTTCATTCGGGTGTCATGTGTATTTCGTTTTGGTACGCTTATTTTTAAGATCTTTTTTGGACGTAATAATGAAGCCATGCTTCGGACAAGTGGACAAACGCACGAACGAGAGTGATGATACATACGCGCGGTCACGTGATCGTGGGCTGATTATCTCGGAACACTTAAGAACCGGTTGGAAACATAGCACTATGTTAGATAAAAATTAACATCTGTGGTTCTGGTTCTGAACCAGGAAGTTAGTAGAACTTCTTTTTTCTCTTGGTTTGTATTAATCATTCGCTAGCGTTAGTTTGTTTGATGTTCCACCTTCATATTCTACTTTAAGGCTTCATACAGGTTTGAGGACTTCCATCTTTGAAGTACAGGTACCATATTACAACGTTATCAAGTTGATTTGAAGTAAGTTGCTTTCTAATATGCCAAAAATCGATAACATCCAGCACATAACAGCAAACACAATCGAACAGGTGTGTAAAGACACGCACGCTGCGCTTCTTTTTGCACCAAAACGTGGTCCACACACGTGCCCCAAATATTATTCGGGGAAGCGGTCGTCCTCCTGTCCTCACTTTTCCAATTGTTTAACGTGCACGTACATGCGATCATCTACCACGATCCGGATTTAATTTGAATGTTTTCGCTAATTTCCTGAACGTAATTGGATGTTATGCTCTATTTGCAAATTGGTCACGATTTCCTGATCACGAAACATTAATATAACTCCCCAGTTGAGGGGTCTGGGTTGGAGTTTTGTTAAGAGAACTTTCTTATTTACCTTCCAAATAGCGATTATCAACAAAATAATCGACATCAAATTAAGATAACATCGTTTATTGATTTTGCAACAAATCAATCAAGAAAACGCCCCACTCACGGCTTGCACCACCATCAAGTGACTGCAGTTTGTTTATCACCATCATCCGAGCAACTTTAACAGGGCGGAGAGAACGCGGCATGGGACAAGTGGGAGTTTACAGGGACAATAATAAACATCTCCTGTTTCGTTACATCAGTAGCGACTATAATATTGCAACGTAGTGCTAAATGCGTTTCGCGGTGCAGGCACGTGAGTCATCCCTCGATAAACGCTGCGCTAGCTAAGCGTTCCAGAAAAGTTGTTGACTAAGGCGTGAAATGGAGCTGGAACAGGCATGCAATATTCTAAGCAAAACCGTGGTGGCCACCAAGGGTCCCGGTTCGTTTGATAACCTTGGCAATATGATATTGAGAGGTGACGAGAGAGAGGTAGAGCTGTACCAGTGCTGGAGGGTTCTAGAATTGTGCGTAAATTATGCGTAATCGGCTAGAAATTGGATAATGCGTTCCCTTTGATTTGTTTGTTTTGTTCTTATACTATATATAACAGACGAGGATATTATTATGTGGTGTTGTTAAAAAGCAACACATCTGCTATTGGAGGCACGATGAGACTCTTCGATCAGACTGAAATAATCTTCGATCAGACAGAAGGAATCGTCAGAAGCCGATAATGGCACAACGCTAACGATCAATGGCGAGTAATATCGGACCATGTTACGTGACTTGTAGGTATTTATTGTGGACGAACTTGATCTGGATGACTGTTGGTTTCAGCAAGACGGCACATCATGCGCATCACATTGTATCTAACAATTGATTTGATGCGCGTGCCATGTACCCGATTTTCATTCAATTTCTTTACTCCTGATGAAGATATGAGAACGGAACAGTGTTTGCTGATAAAACATATTCTCTTCAACAACTTAAGGTCAAACATACACCGAGAAATCGAAGCAAAACCGATCGATTTGAAGGTGATCACTTGGAAGCCATATTCGAAAAAAGTATATCAGTAAATGATAAAACATTAAATTAAAAATCGATTATCAAATCATATTAAAACAGGTTCCTCTTATTGATTTCTTTGAATAAAGGCTCTTATAAATGAGATAATTATAATTGGAGATTGGAATTATTGCACGATTTTCCGTAAGCTACCTTGTCTTGTGACGTTGTTTATGGACGACCATCGATCGCCATTTCTGTTGTGCCTTTTAGCAAGCCGAGTTATCAACAACAAAGCACAGCACGATCTTGATGCGGCTTTGTTCTTTAAAACAAACCGGAAAAGACTAGTATTTTTTTGCTAAGCTTAAGTATACTCCAAACAACACATATGGATACGACGTACGACTTCACTAAGCTACTTGCTACAGGTGTTACTCGATTATTATGAGAAAATTATTGCCATTCTCTAATCCTGTTCTTCCCTCATTTCCCACAGCCGATGACTCAACCGAGCGGGAGCTGAACGAGTCCCCTGTCAGCGTAAAGATAGTCCCGGAGAAAAAAGGACTCTTTCTAAAGCATTCCGAGTATGAGGTAAGACCGAGCTGCTTTCTCGCTCCAGTGACTGTTGTGACGATCGGTTCTCCTCTTTTACCGCACTTTTGTAGATCAAGCTAAAGGGCATCGAAAAAACGGTACGGCGGCGGTACAAAGATTTCGTCACACCATCGATCGCCATTTCTGTTGTGCCTTTTAGCAAGCCGAGTTATCAACAACAAAGCACAGCACGATCTTGATGCGGCTTTGTTCTTTAAAACAAACCGGAAAAGACTAGTATTTTTTTGCTAAGCTTAAGTATACTCCAAACAACACATATGGATACGACGTACGACTTCACTAAGCTACTTGCTACAGGTGTTACTCGATTATTATGAGAAAATTATTGCCATTCTCTAATCCTGTTCTTCCCTCATTTCCCACAGCCGATGACTCAACCGAGCGGGAGCTGAACGAGTCCCCTGTCAGCGTAAAGATTGTCCCGGAGAAAAAAGGACTCTTTCTAAAGCATTCCGAGTATGAGGTAAGACCGAGCTGCTTTCTCGCTCCAGTGACTGTTGTGACGATCGGTTTTCCTCTTTTACCGCACTTTTGTAGATCAAGCTAAAGGGTATCGAAAAAACGGTACGGCGGCGGTACAAAGATTTCGTCACCCTTCATCGCTATCTGGCGGAGAAGTATCCATATCGGTAAGCAGACACTCGTACACTCGGGTCTGCCCCGGGGGCAAAGTTAGCGTATGGCCTTGTTATATGTGTTGTGTTGTGTGCCACCTATCGATCACGTACACAGGGCACGAGTGTTGGCATCATCACCTGCAGCAGCAGAAACGATGTTTAACGGCCATTTGGACGTGTGTGCTGGAGTGCTGGCACTTGGTAGTAAACTCGTGCATACGTTCACGTGCAGTGTAACGACAAGGAATGGCAGAATAACAAATCATCTACAGATGAAATGCGTTGTGTAATTTGTTTTCGCGTGCCAGTTTAAGATGTATCGGTTATGTGCAAAATTCTCTCATTATACGCTAATTACACACGCGACGATTGTGTTACGGTTGCGGGAACAACAATACGAACCGTTCAGTTCTTGATTCTAATTGTTACATTCAGATCAACTGAAAGCCGGATCTCTTCCTAATAGTGCGCATCATAATCAACCGTCAAGCTATACTAAACGAACTATTTTACTCCTTCACAACACCACACAGACTCCTACCGGCCCTTCCGCCCAAGCAGTTGATGCTGGACTCGCTGCTCGAGGAACGCCGCCGTGGACTACAGACATGGCTCATCATCGTATCGCTACATCCCGTACTGGGAAGCTCACCGATCGTTAGTACCTTTCTGCGCGATACCACCACCGATCATCAGTATCGGTTGCGTGTGGCGTACGAGAAGCAAATGGACGAGCTAGTACGACTCCGGCCCGATGCAACCCTTCCCGAGGTGGATGTGGACACGCTAGCTGAATCGCGAACTCGTTTGCGCCGTGTTCAGCATAGTATTGGCCGGCTGAAGCAACTGTTCGATCGACGCTTGTGCCATTCCAAGTGTCAACCAACGGAATGTGCCGAAATTGAGGGTATTTTGCGGAGCCGTGATTTGCGGGATGTCTTTAACGAGGATGGAACGCTCGAGGATATGTCGACGGGTGAGCAGCTCGTTGCGAAACAGTACGAGCGTTATGTGCAGGTACAGCAACGAGCCGTTTCGGAACGGTTGGATGTGTTGCTTGAGGTGCTACATGCTCACAGGTAAGAAATGGTACACAAAATTTCTTATCTTCGGTACACTTACTAATTTCGCCTCTATTGTAGTGATCTATGTGAACGAATCGAAAAAAGCATAATCGCGGATCAGCAGCGTGCTTTGGGAAAGGGTGCCGGAGGAGTTGGTAGTAGTTCTGGCAATGTTCGTACCAAAACAAAAGCACCAAGCATTCACCAAAGCACCGCTACTCCTGTAAGTAGATGCCGAACAACCACGTCCTTGGTGTTATGTGGATGATAGTTTACAATTCTCATACTGAACTGCTTTCAGCAACACGACGCCTCCGACTTCAAGCACCTGGCTCGTCGTTCCGCGTTCGCCTTCAGCTGTGCCCAGGCCGAAACACTGCTAGCGGAACGGTATCTACAATCTTTGCCTTCGATACTGCTTTCGTATGCGCACGAGGAGCAACAGCACCATCAGAAGGTAATGGTTCCATCGATCAGTGGTGGCGATCGCCGCTACCATGAAACCCATACTAACCGTTGGAAATGTTTCGTAAATCTTTCTTTCACTCCAGATGTCGAAGATATGGCATCGGTTAGTGGTTAGCGAGTCTAGCAGGCTCGACTAATGCTCGCTCGTTACAACCACTCTTACACAAACACACACAAAACAAAACGACACACGCACAAATACGAGACAAAAGCAAAAAGGAGCGTTGTGAGGATTAGTACAGGAAATGATAGATTGCACACGTTAATACAAAATGTGAAACAGTAGCATTACTAGAAGGATACACTACTTCGGACTTTGAATTTAGTTTGCACTTTGACTTGTGTAATTTTGTATACTTTAGAAATGGTATTAAAATGTTTCATCCGGGTTAGATTGCTTAAGCTGATAGGCTTCTGCTTTAAGAAACTCCTTTGATTAATTACGTTAATGTTAGTGTAACCTTTCAAAGCGTTGAAGTGAAATGTTTGAAGTCAAAAAAGAAAGGAAAAAAGACGAATTTCAATTTAAAATTTAAAAAACAAAGTATTGATACTAATGTAGGTGTTGTTTTTCTAACATTTTCCATCGAATTAGATACTTTTTCATCTTAGGCAGTTGGTAAAATTAATAATTGAAATAAAAGGAATGAGAAAATCAATCTTTAAAACACGAACTTAACAACTTGTGTTAATTATTTACCTCTACTAAGCGCTTGAACGAAAAACAGAATCGTTGACTGAAGAGTTCTAGGTGAGTTGCCGTGGATCGCTCAGAACGGGATGAGTTACTTCTTACTCGCCGTCTGTCTTTTGTTCTCACAGGGATCTCACGGTTTATGCTGTGCGCAAGCTTTTTGGCGCAAACAGCTCATCGAACCACGTGGCCGGAGAACACTCCACGTCCTCTTATTGATGGAAGGAGCTTTATTACTTAGAAGGCAAAAAGAAAAAACTCCATTGCAGGGGATGGAATAATCACATGTATTTTTTGTACCGTAGACATGATAAAAGGATGTTTAATGTTTTGTATAATAAAAAAGCTTACTCTTAACACACTGTTCACCACAATGCCACGTTTAAACGGTATCAATCTATTAAATCTTCTATAAGATCGCTGCATAGCATTGTACCGCGACCCTGGAAAGAGCGAAATTCAGAACAATGCACTTTAAGAAAAAAAGATTGAACAAAATTAAACAACCAACAGGGTAAGGTAATTAATGTACTTAAACACCAGTCAAAAACTCATTCACCGCAAACTGTGGATTGTTAAAGTCATCCATTCAAAACATTATTCAACCGTGTGAAATCGTTTTTACTTACCTTGTTTTGCTGCGCTCCACAGAAAACGATCGTTTCTTTGCTTGATTGTTAAATTTGTCTTCAAGTTTACTGCTCCGTTTCTAGCTCCTCTGCTTTGCTTATTTTATTTACTTCACTTAATTCTAGTACCGATTATTTTCTGACCCTGTGTAGAAGAGCTCCGCCTGATTTAGCTATAATTAGGTGCGCGCTTAAGGAGCTATTTATTATTTGATCCTTTGATTTGTTTTTTGTTGATTCGCTAACCTACGGCTTGGACGAGAGAGAGAGAGAGGGACAGAGAGTGAGGCTAAGGAAATCTAGCAGGAGACTCTACTGTTTGGATAACAAATATAAGACCATTTTGGATCATATTGTACTTATTCAAACGCCTGGTTCTTGGTTTATTTTGTTTTCTCTCACATCTCTTGCTTCTCTCTTGTTTTAATCTTTCTCTTTATGTTTTGATATTTAATGCATAAGAGCTATAAAATCATTTGTCTTTTAGTTATGTTTTATCTTTACAGGAATCTCAGGTTTAAGATATCTAGGCTTTAGAGATGTCAACAAAAAAAGAAGTTTTTTTTTTAACAGCAACAAATGCATTTTCGGTGCCTTTTAAATGATTGAAATGGAAAATTAAAATGCACAAGCTATTAAAATGCAACATAAAACAATAAAACAAGTGACATATTTTGTGTGAGTGTGTGTCTTCCCTATTTACAACATCGTACACACCTCCCCCAATTGTCTTGCACTAAGTTTGATGGTTCATATACCCGTATTGGGATGATCGATTGGGGAGTTCTGTTAGGTCGGTTTTTCGCAGCCAGAAATCAAACATTTAGCATGTTTTTTCTTCGAATGGCAACGATTTCGATCAACGGTATCGTTTAAAGTCTGTGTGTAAGATGCAAAAGTGAAATTGCTGAGGAGGGATGCGATTTCCTCCATCATTCCATAAGCCATCTCATGGCCAACACTTAAGAGAGAGGGAGAAAGAGAGAGAGAGATCCTGGAATTTATCGTCTACTTTTTCTCGTCTGGATTTGGGTTCGGTTTCCCCACAAACTTGGCGTCTAGTTGGCCCGGTACCTAAAACAAAACAACAAACATTTTTAAACCCCGTCCCACGGTCCCACCGGTTAGAAAGAGAGCGAAAGGATTGTAACCAGAGTTTTGGTTATTTGCTTGAATGAATGTCAGGATGTGATGTTAAGTATTCTGTTGCAAAAAAGAGCGTCTAAAAGCGTCCAATGAAAGAAACAAACGAAAGTAATCAAGGCATATTTATTTGATTCCCTACATCCTGGCAACAATTGACGAAAAGCGATACTATTCATTATAGCAGAGAAATTACAACACAAAACATGGCTCCCAAATGGCTACTTCAGACAACAATTGATTTAAACAAATTAAAAATGGCTCCCAAAGGTGAAACACTTAAAACCAGAATGGAAGATATTAAACAATAAGCAGCTCTGCTTGATTTGCATAGGATGCTGAACAAATGATCTTACAGACATGAAAACTTGAAAATGATATTATGCACTAATCCCGAAAAAGAAGAAACATTTAAACCAAACAAAAGAGGAAGCAGCAGAAAAAAATCTACGCGAAAGACATCATTAAAAACATTACCGTAACAAATAGAATTAAAAAAAAATATATATAACACCTAAACACTTTACGTAGAGCATTTTGAAGCCCCCCAGAAGAAAAACGGGCAATCAAAATCGTCTCCTGATATAGAGTGAGAGCCCCGCGCAAAAGAGCGAGCCTTGCTTTATGAGTTGTTGGGAAAGAAACGACATTCTCCGTTGGAGCCGTTCAGAATGATCTGCTTTCCGTTCGGAGGGCTACCGCCCGCGGTGCTGTCGAAGGAATCGTCCAGATCCAGCTCGCTCTGGAAGAGAAATTAGGGGGGAGGGAGGTTTGGGATGACGAAGGGATTCATGGAAGGTGCCGCCGGAAGGAAAGGTGATGTGGTGTAACCCCAATGGTATTGCACAAAGGCAGGGAAAATAATTATTAGGTGGAAGGAAAGAACAGAACAGGTTGGAAGTTTTAAATTTTGAATCGATTTTTTTCGAAACTCGATGTGTTGTTAAGAAAAATAAACCAAACGACATCTACATCAGCGATTAGTAGGTAGTACAAACCGAATCAGATTCAAATCGGATCAGCGCAATAGCTAGAAGAGTTGAGTGAAGGTTAGTGGGGGAGCGTTGGAGTAGCGTTTGAAAAACAATAACGAATGTTACATGTGAGTGATGCCAGCATAAGGAATAGGACGGAGGATCAACGGAGGTACACGTTTCTTCAAAGGCTATTTTATAGCTTGCAGGATTTTACGGAAGTTTTCGTTACATATTTAATACAACAGTTGGCCGTATTGCCTAAAAGTTCGAGTTTAATCAATTAAGAACTGTTCACCAATGAAATTACAAGTTTCAAAACACTTAATACGGTACAAGCGACAATTATTTGACACTTCCAGCAAATATTTCACTCACACTCACTTACAAATTGACCCGTAAAATCCTTCATAGCTACTGCAAACGATACAAGTGTTTGCACACCAAAAATCAGAGCAATGGGAATCCAAACCAACTCGTTATTACTAACCTGAACGGTCTTTTCTCCACCGATAACGGTTCGATGTGTATCATCCAGTTGAAAAAACAGAATTAGACTATTCTACCTCGCTTACACTACGAATATAACTGGATTAGCATAAAATGTCTCTATAAGCACCAAAAAACCAAACCATCAAAGACAGGGAAAAAAAATAAACAAACAAGCTCAGCTAAGGACGCCACAATGACAACGCAGGATTACGGTCAGTATCAGCAATTTTGTTAAAACATAATAAGTCAAAGCATTGCAACAGAGAACTCATGGAAATGGAAAACGATCAAACACTCACCTCCGGTTTGGCGCGGTGTGTATCGACGGCGTGAATCGGCAGCATAATGTGTTCCACCTTGCAACCGTACGCGACCGGCGTCAGCTTAATGATGGTGTGTAGAGGCACTTTCAAGTACGGTAGTTCATCTGAGAAAAGTGTGAACGTTTGTGGTTAAACCGAACGGATATTCCTATGTTTATCGTTCGCTCGCTTACCGGCAGATTTATCCAAAAAGTATGCCAACACGCATCGCAACACAGCCTGATGGGACACGACCAGCACATTCCCTTGCCGTTCCAGTTCCATCATGACTGGTTCTAGCCGTACCACCAAATCTTCGTAGCTTTCACCGCGTGGGTAGCGATAGGCGAATTTGTTCTGATCTCGCGCTTTAAACTCTTCCGGGAAACGCTGCTGAATGTCCTCGTATGTCATCTCCTCACAAATGCCCTATAGAAATGGATCGGTTTTGTTAGTAAGGCGCATGTAATAAACCATGAAAACAAACGGTGCTACTTACTGCATCAATTTCATTAAGTGCCTTCCAGCGTTCCTGAGGTGCGTTTACATCGGCGACCGTTTGAATTGTTCTTTTTAGCCACGACGTCCACACCCGCAATCCTTCGATCTGCTGCTCGTCGATGTATTTGGCGAGCGCCTGTGCATAGCGACGGCCCCGATCGCTCAGGTTGGAATCACCACCGATCAAACCCTGTAGATTGTGTTCACTTTCTCCGTGCTGAAAACGCCGTAGGAGAAGCTTGCGCTATTAGGTACTGTTTTGGGATAAGCTTACATTACGCCCACTTACTCTGGTGAGATAGATTGTCCTCGGGGTAATGTGAATATTCATCAGGTAGTACACGATGCGCGACTGTATGTGACCCTCGTGCTTGTGCACGACCACCTTTTCGCCCGTGTTGTAAATCTTCATGTACGACAGATCTTTCTCTAGCTCCTCGCTCAGCGGTTCGTACCGTTCCTGGTAATGCTCGATGCGCAGCCGGAAATCGGACAGTGCTTCGTCCATGTTCATATTCCGATAATCGGGACTACTTACTTTTACTTCCTGCACGTGCCAGAACGACCGTGTGACGACCGAAAATAAAACAACAACAAAACGTATCGTGGTGTTAGTTACTGACGGGAGTTTTTGTTATTAGTAAGCCGGTAAACGGTTACATGGTTAACAAAGTAGGACAAATGTCTTGGTTTAAATGTTACAATGGTAATGCGTTGAACAATTATAAGGTCTTTAAGATCGTAGCTTAAGGTTGTCTACTACAGAAGGAATTGGCAAACTTTAATTCTAAATTAATTGTCACAATGGGATAGCGCACGGTCAAATCAATTTACTCTTAACCTGTTTTGACAGATAGCAGCATCCAAGTGTGCCTCGCAAAGAAATTTGTTTCATTATTAGTACACGTACATCGTTCGAAAGCTTTGTTTCATGATCATTCATTCCTTTCATTCCAAATTATGAATCAAAACTCTTTGCAAGCTTCCGAACAAAGGTCACAGCTCGTAAAAACCATCATAACCGTTGCACTGATGGCATCAAACTGTAACAACATACCAAATTACCAGTTGGAAAGCAGCCGCTCGTATCTCGAACAACTTCATATGGAAGCAATGATAAAAGGCGAAAATTTACCAAATGTTGAACGGATGCTAACGCTGCTAAATTCGCACATGGAATTACAACCGTTGCAAACCATGGCGAACACATACCAAACACACACAACAAATCTACACGAATAGGTAAAAGGATTAGAAAAGAGAGAGATGAGAGAAGGAAGAATGGGCCGCTGTGTCGTTAATCATCGATAACACACACACACATACTGCACAAACAATAGTCACCTCATTCGGAACCAGTGGTGGATGATGCTCCAAGCCACTGAGCTTGACCTGGCATGATGAATGGGGGAAAACCGGATGTTATCGGTTCGTATAAGAAAATAAGTTACTCGCTTCATAAGCACAACCAATTGATTCCTTACGCAAACGGTCTTTTTGGTTTCGTTTCGCAGAAAAGGTCAAATGAGAAATGGTCCGAAAATGGAAGACGGTGTCCTTTTACCTTCCCGGACGGGGAACGCGATACTTACCATGATGTTTTGCTCGATAATGCTGGGATCGTCACAGATTGATTCGACGAAGAAGAGCTTATAGCCCATCTTTTTTACCACAATTTCGCGTATCATCTGACGGCGGTCACGGGTGGAATTTGTAGCATCAAACACCTACGAGTAAAAACAAGAGAAGGCATAAGACATTTGTTGAATATTCGTTAGTACAGTCCTTGTTGATTCTGGCCCATTTGTAAACGTTGCACCATAAACAAACAAACATAATCTCTCCAGTCTGGACGGGTCTATTAATGTTGCAACAGTGGCAAACAAACAGTTCTACAATCTACTGAGCAAATACAACTTGTTTGCAATCTCTCCATCCAATCGCTCAATCGAATTTGTACGTTGCGTCTACATCATCCTTCCAGATGCATCACAACTGCAACAACAAGTGCATCCCCACTCTTATCGATTGCACCGCTTATGTAAACAAGATAATACCACCAACACGCGGCCAATCTGTGGACCTTTAAGCTGTTTTATTGCTGGTAAAAAAAGCTTTAATGAGATTAAATTAATCGTTTTAACATTATCACGAGCGCGCTTAGCCCCTGTAAATCGATGCTATGTGCAAAGATTAGCATTAGCTTTGAAAATGATTGATCGATACCTCTCTCTTCTTCTGAGCTTATCTTACTTTTATCTATTGCACACTCATTACACCCTTTGATCCCCCGGAACACATTTTTCCGCCTACTTACCGCAACTTCTCCTCCGTTTTCCAACCAATTGCAAACATCCTCCAGCGCCAGTTCGGCACAGTGCTGCCGGATGGCCATCGCTTCCTCATTATCTGGACGGAAAAACTCATGGCTACGGTAGGCATCGGTCGCATGGCGTCGGTATTCGCCGAGATTGAACACCTTTGTGTTGATGCCGATCCAGTTCAAGTAGCGGGACAGTTTCTTTGAAATATATGTTTTACCGCGAGCCGGCAATCCGACCATCGCAATCACATGCGGACTGTTCACATAGTTGGCGCGTTCACCTGGAGCAAAATTTAAAATAAAACAAAAACATTAGTTTTAAGGTGTTTTAATTAGAAAAAGAAATTTTGAATAACAAAAAAATTCACACCATTGCCAAATGTTTCCTTGTTTAGAAATTTCCAGCCAAGGGAAATCATGTTGTCGCTGGATTGCTTTTCACCCGTTGCCATGCCTTCTACAGTAATACAGCACTACTTTTATTTAGCAATAATTCTAGCCTCTACAGGTGGCACTTTATAAGCCTCGCTTTTATAATACACTTTCCAAGCACCTTTCTTTTTCACAATCAAGGCCTGCCCGACGGATCTTGGTGAAAGGAATCCTAGCCCAACGCACTAACGACCCAACAACGCTCTCTCCTCTGGGAGCTGTCCTACTACAAGCATTCACCGACACCGAATGGTGCTAGCGAAGGCGGGATGCAATGTAACGAACAAAGCGGAGGCAAGTAAATCGACCTAGAAATTAGATAACGATGCAATCTGGTGGTCCTATGTTCCTCATGCACAGCAGCAGCAGTTGCACACACTGCTAGCCACACTAAGCGTCGCCCGGCGATTAATTTTTAAAACAACAATATTATTATACTACTCCTTGTGTAAGATTATTCTGGAAGCTACCCGGATCCTTTTCCTTCACTAACCGGCACCGTTTTTATTGTGCCACGAAAAAGGGCTTGTGAATATCGATGTGGAAGGAAACGGAAAAAAGTTGCACAATGTTTGGTTGTTTTTTGGCAAATGTTGCTCCTACTGCCGCTGCTGTTGTGTTGTTGTCGTTGTTGTTCTGCGCGCCGGGAGTTGTCAAATTCGAACGCGACGGGTTTACAGTGTCTAGTGCAAGAATTGTACTAACGGTCGTACAGGTAGCGCATAACGGTGGCGATTACATGAAGGGAATCAACATTTTCAGGCATTTCAATTTCGCTGTTAACTTTAACTAATCAAATTCGAGCGAATTATCAAATACAATAAATTTGAAGCACTTTAAGAAAATAAAACTTAACTGAAAATGTTTTGATTGGAAACCCTCCGTAGTTTGCCTTTCTCTCAATTCGCTCAGGCGATTTGAGCGCCATCTATTGATCACATTGAAAGTCACCGCTCAGCGACGACAAACACCAAATAGGGAAGACTTTCCTAAGTATTATCTGGATGCGAAAGGATAGAAAGGATTGACAAATGTTCATGCCTTTTTACTCAATGCACATGGCACCATTCCCTGCTGCAAAACATTACAATTTCCATTGCTATTGCCGTTGGAAAATCTGTACAAAACATAATCACAACGCACGACAAATTTGCTCACAAAGCACCAACATTACGTTCAATTGCACTAGACTCTGGAATTACGTTCAAATTTACCATTAGCCGCTGCTTGTTATCTCTCTTTCAGCGGAGAAGATTGGTATATGAAATCACCGCCAAGAGTTTTTCGTTGTGCCCCGGGTGTGGTGTCGTTTGTAGGAAATTGCTACAAACTATTACTTTCCACAAGTGTAAACACGTGCCCTCATGGCGGTTGGCGCGCTTGTTTGGCATCAATTTGCAATTCTGTTCTCCACACCACCAAACCTTCACTCCTCGACGGTTCCGTTCCGTGGCGTTAGGCAGTGCATTCTCAGCAGAAGAGTCTAAGCATTCAACAAGTTTGTGATACTGTTAATGTCATTGTTCGCACCCATATGATCATATGATTTATCAGATAAAGTTACACAGAAACCCGAACAAATTACACAGAAACCCGAAAAAAATGTTAAAACATGATCACATCACACGGCGCACGGAACACACGAGCAGCTGCGTATGCAACAAGCCCTGTGTCTCTTCGGTCTTTGCTGATGAGTGACAGACAATGTGACGAGTTTTTTTTGTTTGTTTTTGGTTTTGAAAATGCGCACGCGAAACCGCGACGCCGCGTTTGATGACGATAAAACCGGATTCGTTGTCTTACCGAGACCACCAATTCGTCATTCTCGTTCGTTACACCCGTTTCATCCCGCGAGGTGGGATTGGCGCCTGTTGGGACTGGTTGGTTCATTCGGGTGTCATGTGTATTTCGTTTTGGTACGCTTATTTTTAAGATCTTTTTTGGACGTAATAATGAAGCCATGCTTCGGACAAGTGGACAAACGCACGAACGAGAGTGATGATACATACGCGCGGTCACGTGATCGTGGGCTGATTATCTCGGAACACTTAAGAACCGGTTGGAAACATAGCACTATGTTAGATAAAAATTAACATCTGTGGTTCTGGTTCTGAACCAGGAAGTTAGTAGAACTTCTTTTTTCTCTTGGTTTGTATTAATCATTCGCTAGCGTTAGTTTGTTTGATGTTCCACCTTCATATTCTACTTTAAGGCTTCATACAGGTTTGAGGACTTCCATCTTTGAAGTACAGGTACCATATTACAACGTTATCAAGTTGATTTGAAGTAAGTTGCTTTCTAATATGCCAAAAATCGATAACATCCAGCTCATAACAGCAAACACAATCGAACAGGTGTGTAAAGACACGCACGCTGCGCTTCTTTTTGCACCAAAACGTGGTCCACACACGTGCCCCAAATATTATTCGGGGAAGCGGTCGTCCTCCTGTCCTCACTTTTCCAATTGTTTAACGTGCACGTACATGCGATCATCTACCACGTTGCACCAAAACGTGGTCCACACACGTGCCCCAAATATTATTCGGGGAAGCGGTCGTCCTCCTGTCCTCACTTTTCCAATTGTTTAACGTGCACGTACATGCGATCATCTACCACGATCCGGATTTAATTTGAATGTTTTCGCTAATTTCCTGAACGTAATTGGATGTTATGCTCTATTTGCAAATTGGTCACGATTTCCTGATCACGAAACATTAATATAACTCCCCAGTTGAGGGGTCTGGGTTGGAGTTTTGTTAAGAGAACTTTCTTATTTACCTTCCAAATAGCGATTATCAACAAAATAATCGACATCAAATTAAGATAACATCGTTTATTGATTTTGCAACAAATCAATCAAGAAAACGCCCCACTCACGGCTTGCACCACCATCAAGTGACTGCAGTTTGTTTATCACCATCATCCGAGCAACTTTAACAGGGCGGAGAGAACGCGGCATGGGACAAGTGGGAGTTTACAGGGACAATAATAAACATCTCCTGTTTCGTTACATCAGTAGCGACTATAATATTGCAACGTAGTGCTAAATGCGTTTCGCGGTGCAGGCACGTGAGTCATCCCTCGATAAACGCTGCGCTAGCTAAGCGTTCCAGAAAAGTTGTTGACTAAGGCGTGAAATGGAGCTGGAACAGGCATGCAATATTCTAAGCAAAGAATCGCTATATTCTAATCTTGTAACTCTCACTCTTCCCAAACGCGGTCTCTAATGTCATTCGCAATGTCAGACGACCATTGCACATGGGGGACAGTTGGCAAAAGGAAAAAAAAGGCAAACCTAAAAGCGATAGCCGCCGAACAGATAATGCATTATGACTGACTTATATTTACCACTCGGCCACACTTCACTGGTGGTGGTGGTTCGCTCGGCAACAAGATCCCAAAAATGGAACCCCGACAAGCAGCTATCGTAAATCACTTTCGCTTGATAATACGACCATTGGTGGTGATGATGATGGGTCGGTGGAAGCTACTACTACACCCCGAAGAACCCCACCGAACGTAGCCCACTGATAAGCGCCATCCAAACAAAACGATGCCCCAACATTGCCGGTACATCAGGCGACGAGAAGATTTCGCCTGCGACGTAATCGATTACGCGGAGTAAGCCGGGCCGTAAACGTCACTGGGACGCGACCTTGTGGCCGTCGGAAGATCGAAGACGTGTGTCCTTTGATTCCATCCCACCCGTCCGTCGGATTCGTTGTTGCGTGCTAAAAATTCGCCCTGATTATGAAGGATTTGCGTCATCTAGAGCCTCGGTTTGCAGCGTGAAGCCTTATCAACGTGCTAGACGTGCTGCTGGGTGTAAACAACGTGCTATTCGAACTGGTCGAACGGACGGATATCCAACTAAAGTTTTAAAGATCTTTCCTGGAGAATGATTTCCACTCGTAACGATTCTAGTCAAGCTATCAGAACGCTAAATCCGGGCAACAAATAACACATAACAACAATTATATTGCAAAATAATCGTGCAAAGGGTAGAGAAGGTTCAAAAGGACAAGAAACCCATTATCACAAACTGCCAATAGCCGAACCCGGAAGATTAGAACGCGGCCAAACTCTGACTTCTAATGTGTGTGGTGTGCGTGTAGCGCAATAAACGTTCGCGCGTAGTTAAGAAGACCATCAACGAGTTCAACGGCTGCAAAATCACACAACAACATCACACAGCACCGTGAACGATAAGGCGATAAGACAAAACATTCCTTCACCTAGTGTAAACAGAGTTATGTTGTCCCCCCGCACGTTCGTTAAAAATAACTTCCGATGGTGAGTTAACGCTGTTAAAAGATTTTAAATGATAGAAGGAAGGAATTAGCTTGGTTTACTTACAAAAAGCCAAAGTCTATTTCTTTTCGTTTAGTCCTACCGCAAAACGGAAATAATC
>KZ063725.1:21045-36023 GCA_002091835.1 Anopheles maculatus
TGTCCTACTACAAGCATTCACCGACACCGAATGGTGCTAGCGAAGGCGGGATGCAATGTAACGAACAAAGCGGAGGCAAGTAAATCGACCTAGAAATTAGATAACGATGCAATCTGGTGGTCCTATGTTCCTCATGCACAGCAGCAGCAGTTGCACACACTGCTAGCCACACTAAGCGTCGCCCGGCGATGAATTTTTAAAACAACAATATTATTATACTACTCCTTGTGTAAGATTATTCTGGAAGCTACCCGGATGCTTTTCCTTCGCTAACCGGCACCGTTTTTATTGTGCCACGAAAAAGGGCTTGTGAATATCGATGTGGAAGGAAACGGAAAAAAGTTGCACAATGTTTGGTTGTTTTTTGGCAAATGTTGCTCCTACTGCCGCTGCTGTTGTGTTGTTGTCGTTGTTGTTCTGCGCGCCGGGAGTTGTCAAATTCGAACGCGACGGGTTTACAGTGTCTAGTTCAAGAATTGTACTAACGGTCGTACAGGTAGCGCACAACGGTGGCGATTACATGAAGGGAATCAACATTTTCAGGCATTTCAATTTCGATGTTAACTTTAACTAATCCAATTCGAGCGAAAACTAAGAAACTAAGAAAAAAACTAAACTGAAATTGTTTTGATTGGAAACCCACCGTTGTTTGCCTTTCTCTCAATTCGCTCAGGCGATTTGAGCGCCATCTATTGATCACATTGAAAGTCACCGCTCAGCGACGACAAACACCAAATAGGGAAGACTTTCCTAAGTATTATCTGGATGCGAAAGGATTGACAAATATTCATGCCTTTTTACTCAATGCACATGGCACCATTCCCTGCTGCAAAACATTACAATTTCCATTGCTATTGCCGTTGGAAAATCTGTACAAAACATAATCACAACGCACGACAAATTTGCTCACAAAGCACCAACATTACGTACAATTGCACTAGACTCTGGAATTACGTTCAAATTTACCATTAGCAGCTGCTCGTTATCTCTCTTTCAGCGGAGAAGATTGGTGTATGAAATCACCGCCAAGAGATTTTCGTTGTGCCCCGGGTGTGGTGTCGTTTGTAGGAAATTGCTACAAACTATTACTTTCCACAAGTGTAAACACGTGCCCTCATGGCGGTTGGCGCGCTTGTTTGGCATCAATTTGCAATTCTGTTCTCCACACCACCAAACCTTCACTCCTCGACGGTTCCGTTCCGTGGCGTTAGGCAGTGCATTCTCAGCAGAAGAGTCTAAGCATTCAACAAGTTTGTGATACTGTTAATGTCATTGTTTGCGCCCATATGATCATATGATTTATCAGATAAAGTGATGACAAATTACACAGAAACCCGAAAAAAATGTTAAAACTTGATCACATCACACGGCGAACGGAACACACGAGCAGCTGCGTATGCAACAAGCCCTGTGTCTCTTCGGTCTTTGCTGATGAGTGACAGACAATGTGACGAGTTTTTTGTTTGTTTTTGGTTTTGAAAATGCGCACGCGAAACCGCGACGCCGCGTTTGATGACGATAAAACCGGATTCGTTGTCTTACCGAGACCACCAATTCGTCATTCTCGTTCGTTACACCCGTTTCATCCCGCGAGGTGGGATTGGCGCCTGTTGGGACTGGTTGGTTCATTCGGGTGTCATGTGTATTTCGTTTTGGTACGCTTATTTTTAAGATCTTTTTTGGACGTAATAATGAAGCCATGCTTCGGACAAGTGGACAAACGCACGAACGAGAGTGATGATACATACGCGCGGTCACGTGATCGTGGGCTGATTATCTCGGAACACTTAAGAACCGGTTGGAAACATAGCACTATGTTAGATAAAAATTAACATCTGTGGTTCTGGTTCTGAACCAGGAAGTTAGTAGAACTTCTTTTTTCTCTTGGTTTGTATTAATCATTCGCTAGCGTTAGTTTGTTTGATGTTCCACCTTCATATTCTACTTTAAGGCTTCATACAGGTTTGAGGACTTCCATCTTTGAAGTACAGGTACCATATTACAACGTTATCAAGTTGATTTGAAGTAAGTTGCTTTCTAATATGCCAAAAATCGATAACATCCAGCACATAACAGCAAACACAATCGAACAGGTGTGTAAAGACACGCACGCTGCGCTTCTTTTTGCACCAAAACGTGGTCCACACACGTGCCCCAAATATTATTCGGGGAAGCGGTCGTCCTCCTGTCCTCACTTTTCCAATTGTTTAACGTGCACGTACATGCGATCATCTACCACGATCCGGATTTAATTTGAATGTTTTCGCTAATTTCCTGAACGTAATTGGATGTTATGCTCTATTTGCAAATTGGTCACGATTTCCTGATCACGAAACATTAATATAACTCCCCAGTTGAGGGGTCTGGGTTGGAGTTTTGTTAAGAGAACTTTCTTATTTACCTTCCAAATAGCGATTATCAACAAAATAATCGACATCAAATTAAGATAACATCGTTTATTGATTTTGCAACAAATCAATCAAGAAAACGCCCCACTCACGGCTTGCACCACCATCAAGTGACTGCAGTTTGTTTATCACCATCATCCGAGCAACTTTAACAGGGCGGAGAGAACGCGGCATGGGACAAGTGGGAGTTTACAGGGACAATAATAAACATCTCCTGTTTCGTTACATCAGTAGCGACTATAATATTGCAACGTAGTGCTAAATGCGTTTCGCGGTGTAGGCACGTGAGTCATCCCTCGATAAACGCTGCGCTAGCTAAGCGTTCCAGAAAAGTTGTTGACTAAGGCGTGAAATGGAGCTGGAACAGGCATGCAATATTCTAAGCAAGGGATTGCTATATTCTAATCTTGAAACTCTCACTCTTCCCAAACGCGGTCTCTAATGTCATTCGCAATGTCAGACGACCATTGCACATGGGGGACAGTAGGCAAAAGGAAAAAAAAGGCAAACCTAAAAGCGATAGTCGCCGAACAGATAATGCATTATGACTGACTTATATTTACCACTCGGCCACACTTCCACTGGTGGTGATGGTGGTGGTTCGCTCGGCAACAAGATCCCAAAAATGGACCCCGAGCTATCGTAAATCACTTTCGCTTGATAATACGACCATTGGTGGTGATGATGATGGGTCGGTGGAAGCGACTACTACACCCCGAAGAACCCCACCGAACGTAGCCCACTGATAAGCGCCATCCAAACAAAACGATGCCCCAACATTGCCGGTACATCAGGCGACGAGAAGATTTCGCCTGCGACGTAATCGATTACGCGGAGTAAGCCGGGCCGTAAACGTCACTGGGACGCGACCTTGTGGCCGTCGGAAGATCGAAGACGTGTGTCCTTTGATTCCATCCCACCCGTCCGTCGGATTCGTTGTTGCGTGCTAAAAATTCGCCCTGATTATGAAGGATTTGCGTCATCTAGAGCCTCGGTTTGCAGCGTGAAGCCTTATCAACGTGCTAGACGTGCAGCTGGGTGTAAACAACGTGCTATTCGAACTGGTCGAACGGACGGATATCCAACTAAAGTTTTAAAGATCTTTCCTGGAGAATGATTTCCACTCGTAACGATTCTAGTCAAGCTATCAGAACGCTAAATCCGGGCAACAAATAACACATAACAACAATTATATTGCAAAATAATCGTGCAAAGGGTAGAGAAGGTTCAAAAGGACAAGAAACCCATTATCACAAACTGCCAATAGCCGAACCCGGAAGATTAGAACGCGGCCAAACTCTGACTTCTAATGTGTGTGGTGTGCGTGTAGCGCAATAAACGTTCGCGCGTAGTTAAGAAGACCATCAACGAGTTCAACGGCTGCAAAATCACACAACAACATCACACAGCACCGTGAACGATAAGGCGATAAGACAAAACATTCCTTCACCTAGTGTAAACAGAGTTATGTTGTCCCCCCGCACGTTCGTTAAAAATAACTTCCGATGGTGAGTTAACGCTGTTAAAAGACTTTAAATGATAGAAGGAAGGAATTAGCTTGGTTTACTTACAAAAAGCCAAAGTCTATTTCTTTTCGTTTAGTCCTACCGCAAAACGGAAATAATCTACGCGCAATTATATGTCAGACCTGTCATCGGTTCTTTATCACATTCGTTTGCACGACTTAGCAAAATCAGTCGCATGATATCTTATCGATAAGACGAGCGAAGACACGACGCTTCAGGATGTTCCTGAAGTGGAACTCCAGAAGAAAAAAACAATTAAAGCACAATTTTGACGTACAATTTAATTTGACAGGTGATCTTTGCACACTCCCATCATAGTAGGCGGTTAATTTAATTTCGAAAGCTCGTCTCAGTTGATTTCACCACCACCGTTGATCGTTACAATCCATCAATCAATCGATCTTGTACTATGCTACAGGCTTCCGCTTCAGAGTAATTTAATTGAGTTCTCTCAGGTGTTTGCGCGCGACCGGCCGGCCAAAACAAACCGAAAAGCATTAATAATATCGACATCAATCAACGAAACGTTCATTTGCGGGTACGGTCACGTTCCAAGGGTTTGGGATGTGTGTGCACGTGGATCACGAATACGAAATAAGTGAATTGGACGAAAAAATAATAATTACTATCGTGAGGACAACGTTTTCGTTTTGCGTTTTATAATGCTATCATTTTGCCGTGCGTTCTTCAGCATCAAATCCATTTATAATGGAAACGTTTTAAGTACTTAGAGAAGCCGATACTATTATTAAAGTTTTTAATGATTTTCTTGCCCTCTTCTAGAGCTTCATGGTACTCCACTAGCATTAAACAGCACTCTGATACTGGATATTTTGACCAGTTAGAACTTGAAGTATATCTTGAAGCGAATCCAGGGACAATGGTCTACATTTTTATTTAAAAATCTCCATTTTCCCACTTCGTTTTAAAATATTCTTCATAGTGCCAGCTGTAATGCGCCTTTGACGATAGTATACTCCAATCTTTCGGCTCCTTCCAGCTTGTTTATGTTCCTTTCCAAGTTATCAAGGTTCATAATGAGAAAGAAAAACGGTTAAACTATTTTCTATGTTATTTGGAGAAACCCCACCGTACTATTTATTGACCCAGATGGAAAATCAATTGCATTTTCTTGCTGCCCCCGTCCAATCCGATACGCATTTTCATTTGGCCGTAAATAACACTTCTATTGCTTCGTCGATCGGAAACTATAGTCCATTACTCGAGCTGGGGACGTAGTGGAACGATACCCACTCACACTTACTGCTTGTGCAACTGGGGACGACATTTCGCAGTTATATAAACTAAGGGAACGCTCACTACTACTCACCAACGACGAGGACGATTCACGTGCTCGGGTTGAGAACAGATGCAACAACCGTGTCTCAAAGGGGTTGGGCGATCTCTCGCCGAATGCAGTTCGCCACACCCAAAACGGAAAAGGAAATTGCACAGGAAAATCCAAGGACATTGTAGTACAATGTCCACAACCCCAACCGGGTACGGTTTTCCTGTGGAGCAGCGTTTGTGGTTATATCCACCAACGGACACCAAACACAACACAGATGCATCGCTTCACACTCACCCCACAGTACATACGAACTGAACGGCGTCTTGCGCAAGAAATGGGGACGCGCAACTGGTGCCTTTACTCTCCCTGCCTCCCGTCCCTCAAGTTCAAGGGCGACAGGCCCACCGACTGTACCCACGTTTAAGGAATGATGACGAGTAGCCGCTCATTATCCAACTACGCTTGGGTATGGCTTGTTGGTAGAACCAACGATTGCTCCGTGAGCCAGGTTCTCCATTGTGCTGCACTTTACTACGCTGTGTGTGTGCGAAATTGTGCCCTTCTTTCTTACCATGTCATTTATGGAACGGTTTTATGCGCTGCAGCGAACATATTCAAGCATCCCGTCCATTTAGATGCTCATAATGAATGACGGCGAATGATGGGAAATGTTCTCTTTCACTTGGTTGCGGTGCCTAGCAACGCAGAATAGGGCGAAACAGTACACCGTAGCAACGAAATGAGGAAGTTTTATTTGGAAAATGGAGAATCAACCTACTATGATGTACGGAGAAGGTGTAGAGAATTGCCGAAAAACTTTGTTCACTTCTAGAGTTCATACACTGAGCCAGAGGCTCATCAAAAATTGAGTTTGATCCCGGATAACCTTCCTTAATTAGAGTACCAGATCCGATGATGATTGATGGCGCTATGTACACACGTATAAGGCAACAGACATATTCTTACTTTAGACTACCGAAAGAGTTCTGCTCCAAAAACCAGAATCCTGAGTTTGGTTGAGATATTATAGAAGTTGCTAGCTTTTAAGTCCCTCATCTAATGTCCACCTACTCTCAAGTTCAACGAACGACTCCTCCCAAAACCCTGACCCATACGCATAAGCACTGTGGTGGCCTTGCTTAGGTTGTGGTGAGCATAGAATGAATACCTTTTTGTATACATACATACATGCGATATCATCCCGCTTTCTTGGCACGCTACCCGTACGTTCTCAATTAAAAATACCGCAGCTGTTTCTCGCTCAGCTGATTCGCCCTTTGAGCCAGGGTTAGAGAGATGCGGGATTTGGGAGGGAATCAAATGAAAAAAAAAACTTCCCCCCCATTTAGTCACAACCCGGAGGAGTGGCAATCGCACGATAGCAGACGAATTTTCCACACGAGAGAGCACAATGTCGTCTCCAACGAGATGGGAAATGAGGAGCAAAAGAAAGAACGCCGGAGTACATCATGAGAAGAAGACTCATAAGGATTAGGGAAAATGGGAAACTCAGCAGGGCTAGAGGAACATTCCGCCGAACCGAGCCAACAAGTGTCACGTTTGTCGTGACAGAAGCTACGATGTGTTTGTCTGGGATGCAAGATGAATGTCTGGCGTTGGTTGCTATTGGCAGCGAGCAATTAAAAGAAACAAGCTGCTACTATGCTTGGTCTCTATGGAAAATAAAAACCTGAAGAAGCTTCCCATAATACTTTCACCACCCCGAGGAAGTACACGAGGACAGCAAATGATCTGTGAAGGTCGCCGGATTCGCATAAAAACGTGCTCTTTTCCTAGAAAATTGCGTCTCTATGTCTCGTGTGAGGCACGAAACACAGGAATGCAATAATCTTCCCGACCAGCCAAAGAAAAAAAAAGGATAATTAAACTGTATGTAGTACTACTACAACAAGCAGCGAAAAGCGCCACCATTGAATAACGTGGCCGAACATCGGAAAAATGGATTCTATTTTTAATGTGTAAAACAAAATTTTCACAACCGCGCGTCTCCATCCGGCATCGCCGCCAGACAGCATTTTGAGGTTGTTTCCCTACGGTAAGTATGTGTGCCCGATGGGAGCGTCAATGGTATCCACACACTTGCTTAACACCGAGTAAGATGGGCCGAGTTTTTCCCCATTTCCTTTTTGGACCGACGACCGGATGTTGAACGCCTTCATTTTCCGTTGCCGGTCGTTGTCGCCGATTCATACTCGCTCTCTCTCTCTCTCTCTTTCTACGTCACTTTCATGGTCACGGTGACACGCATATCACGGTGCGTTCGGGAAGGAGCCACGGGTAGGATGGTGGCGTGGAAACGTGCGACGAAAGGTGGCGTGATTACGTTCTCAGCGGTCACTTTTCTACTCTCGTTCGCTCGCGTGCGCATTTCGATCTCACTCTAATTTACGCTCGTTGCCATAGTTTCCACAGAACGCGTTTCGGAAAGGGTAGGTAGCGGTGGGAGAAAGGAAAGACAAAAAAAATTGCACCTCGCTTCACCACACGCGCTGCCATTATGCTTATGCCGGCGGAAATCGCAAAGAAACTTGTTGTCACTTTTGTTGGCTGCAAATTCCTTTACCACAAATCCACACACATACACACACACTAGAAACACGGCCACGTTTACGAAACAAGTCACTTTTTACCACGCAATTTGTGGAAAACTTACCTCGAATAGGAAACGGTTTCGTCTGGATGGTTTCCGTCGTTGGGGGCAGCATCTTGCGCGTCCCCTCGGACATGACACTCGGGCACAGTTGGATTTCACTCAGCGCCTCACCGTACTGTTTGCCACCGCTCTGGCTCGATGTGCGCACTCGCAGCGAACGGGACGCGATGGCCGCGGCCACGGCGGAAGCGGTCGGGGCAGTTGATGGTAACGTTGTAGTGGCCGGCGGATTGCCACCGGTACCACCAGCAGCAGCAGCAGCAGGAGCAGCAGCACTCACAATCACGTCCATCTTCGACGAGCTTAGCGGCCAAACAAACGGCTTCACGGTGTACCGATTCGCTCGAAACGCATCGTGCGCGGTGTACGCGAAATGCCAATCTCTTTCACTCTCAATCGCTAGCCGGGAAGAGCGAGAGAGAATCGCACAAGAGAGCGAGCGAGAGTTCGGAAACGGAAAAAGAGACGCGCGAACGTGTAGCGTGAGCGAGAGAGCACCAATACGACCTTGGGCCATAACAACGAACGTTTTGTTTACATTTGCCTACTTGGATTCGGCTTCCGTGCTGTGTTTTCCCTCGAGATATGGGGTTGGTGCTGGCGCGCGATTTTACCTTTTGCTTTTCCAGCGTTGGGAGTTTACAGAAAATGTGTGCGAATATGGAAACAGAACGGGAATTGGGAGTGGAAAAATTTGTAGAAAAATAAAAGCGGTTACCTGCTCCAAGGAACCGTGTCCTTTGTTGTTCAGTGGGACGATCGCCCGGTACAAAAGACTAATTATCTTCGGTATCCCGTGCGAAACGTTTCTCCGTAGTAAGGGCTCACTATCAAACTACGTGTCCACGATGACCTAGTAGAACCTTAAACCAAGAAGAAGCAAGAAATAATTCCCGAGAACATAATCCACTTGGCCAAAAACAGTTATTAGTTATAACCGTTTCACTAGTAAATTCAGTTCAGAGATGTCTAAGACGCGTACGAACGATAGAGAGGACAAGCTAAGATGCCATACTACCTTTTATATTTCGTCCTCGGGATGCATCAAGTTTCTATCCATAACCCTAGCTGGAAACCTAGAAATGTTACGCCAAATATCGTACAGGTAATCCGTCCGGATCTTAATCAATCAATCTGGCGCTAGAGAGGGCCATCCGAGACTCGGAGGTGGAAACTTCGGGGACCATCTTCTATAAGTCACTCCAGATCTTGGCATACGCTGATGACATAGACATCATTGGTTTGAGGCTCTCCTATGTAGCAGAAGGACCGAGGATACCAAAGGATCGAGCATGCGGCACTGAACCTCGGGTTGGAGATCAACGAGGCAAAAACCAAAATGATGGTGGCACCACCAGCGGCCCTGCTAACAAACACTGATTTACGCAGGGGTGATGTACAGATAGGTGATCGCACCTTTGAAGTCGTCCAAAACTTCACCTATCTGGGGTCAAAAGTCAGCACCGACAACAACATAGACGTTGAGTTGCGCGCAAGGGTGCTGGCTGCCAACCGGTCATACTACAGCCTGAGGAAACTTCTCCACTCAAAATACCTGTCGCGACGGACGAAGCTGGGACTGTACAAAACCTTTATAGTCCTAGTACTCACATACGCCTCTGAGGCATGGACTCTGTCCAAAACTGACGAAACCCTCTTAGACGTGTTCGAGAGAAGGATGCTCAGAAGGATTTTTGGCCCCGTATGTGTGGAAGGACAATGGAGGAGCCGCTACAATGACGAGCTCTACGAACTCACCATCGTGCAGCGAATTAGGCTCGCCAGGCTCCGGTGGGCTAGTCATGTCATGAGAATGGCACAGAGACAGAGGAGGCTTGGTAGGCCCAAACTGAGATGGAGTGATGGCGTTGATGCGTCCGCCAGAACGGCCGGGATAATGGATTGGCAGACGACGGCGCTTGACCGTGAGCGGTATCGAGGATAGTTGCAGCAGGCCAAGACCGCGAAGCGGTTGTAGCGCCTGATAAGTAAGTAAGTAATCCGTCCGGACGGATCAAACAGAGCTCGAATCCGAAATATTATCGAATCCAATAGAATCATACGGAGAGTTAGGCTAGCTTAAAGAACGGTTTATAAACACTGATCTAATGTCTGACGTCCTCGTCAAGGTATACTACAGTTGGTAGGTTCTCCATTTACAAAAAAGACAATTACGAAAATTATTTTTCAAGAGTTTATTAAACCGGGTTTTAGAAGCTCGGCTAAGTTATACCAATTAAGTCGATAATTTATATACGCTTACAATACACATCCAGCTGTGAGAAGCACAACTACAGCTCACTAATCCTAATCGCGAAGAAATTTACCTCTAACTGCTTATACTTTAAGTGTAGTTGTGTTGTAGTTTTGCCTTGTTTTGCTTTTCTTACAATTGTATTCTCGCTGTAGAGCTCTAGCGCTGACGGTCATTAAAACATTCATAGTGGCGGCCCCCGGCGCCGATTCTTCTATGCGTAAAATGTTGCCCTTTTATACCTTTTACCAAAATCGAATGAATCCAGTTATGAGTGTGCAATGTATGTGCTTTCGCGTGCATCATAATTTGTGTTTTTGTATGTGTGTATGTGTTTTTTACGTCTAGATAAAAGAGAATAGAACTTATATGAAGAATGTCATCGTAAAAACTGATACATCACATCCCCCCGACAAGACAGGCGGCGCTTCTGAGAGTTTTTGATCGCAAACTGATAGATGTTTTCGTGCGTTTTGATAGCTGGACGCGTGGTGCTTACTTCCCGGAAGTGCTTGAACCGGCGGCACCCGCTCCACTGGGGAAGTTGGTCGGCTGCCCGGGTACGGAGAAGGTTGGCCGGAAGGTGGCAAAGTTGGCGGCGGCGGCCGCTGCAAAGCCGGGTAGTGTCGTTCCCTGATAGCCGGGTGGGAACTGTGACATCGGCGCTGGAAGGAAAGATGAAGGTAGACATTATAGCAAGGCTAACTTTGGCTACAATTGGTTACATCTCCAGCAAGTCCAGCACATCATAGTATGATGATCATACGCCAGGTTTTTTTTATAAAATCGTAGGAAACAAACTTCTTACTACATCAGATACTTACGGTTCTGCTGTACGGTGTTACCCGTAGCCGCCAACCTCGACAGGATCGACCGTTCCGACATCTGCAACCGCTGGGCAACGGGCGGAATGCGGGCAAGTGTCGCCGGTAGCCGCGACACGTCCGACTTCATATCCGACAGCAACTCCTCCAGCTGGTTCAACACCTTGTGCAGTACGGCATTCGCAGGTTTGTTCCCTGCGAGCGATTCCTTGCTCAGATGCTGATGAGACTCGGCCAAACACTCGACCTCCGCAAACCGTGCATTCAGTGCCATTGCCGGATGGCTCGGATCTTGGGCCAGATTGAGCAGCGCAGCACGGCGCAACTGTTCCTCAATTACGAGCGACTGTTCCAGCAGCTTGAAGCGACGGGCCAAGAATTTGTTCTTGATCTCCAGGAAGTTGCCCTTACCGACATCCATCTTGAACGGTTCGTTAATGATCGCGAACCGGATATCGTTCTGAATGTCCTGCCAGCGGCCGTAACCGTGCGTCACGATACCGGCCAACAGCCAATAGTCATGCCGACGGTGCCAGATCTCGTACTCACGTCCCGGGACGGCCGCCTTCTCCTCATTGATCCAGAGCGTGTGCAGCTCGGTAAAGCCTCCGTCGGCGATGTTGAACATGAAGGCACGCTTGTGCACCTCTAGGTTCTCCTGTACCGGTTCCGGCTTCTTCACGTCGTCATCGTCATCCTTCACGAACACCACATCATCATCATCGTCATCGATTGTGGTCGTTGTGGTAGGAGCGGTAGTCACCGGTTTAACCTCCGGTTCCTGCTTTTTCACCGGCGGAATCGTGCTGCCATCTTCCACGAACTTTACCTCATCATCATCGTCCTCTTCCTCTTCCTCCTTCTTCGTCGGACCGGTGATCGTGTCCTTCTTCGGCTCTTCCGTTTCCTTAACAACCCCCCCGTCGACTACCGGTTTCTTATCCTCTCCCTTTTCCTTATCGTCAGCCTCCTTCTTCGGTGCTGCGGCAGACTCATCTTCCGTCTTTACGGCCTTCGTTTCAACCGTTTCCTCGGCGGTAGATTTTTCCTCCCTATCGCCATCCGTTTCCATCGGTTCTACCTTTGCTGTGACTGCAGCCGTTGCACCACCATCACTATCATCCTTCTTTTTCTCGCTCGACGTCGCGGTGGATTGTTCGCCCTCTTCTGTCGCTTCTTGCTTCACATCGGGTACCTTATCGCCCTCGGCCGCGGTCGTTCCACTGTCGGCCGATTTTTCCTTGTCAGCAGCACCATCCGCTTTCTCTTTTTCACTACCAGCCGCCGGTGTTTCGTCCTCTTTCTCACCGGAGGCCGTAGCGTTCGGGGCCGGGCTTGGTGCAGCACTCGTAGCCGGCGTAGCGCTCGTACTGGTAGTGGCCGATTTGGATGTTTCTCCTCCGGCAGCAGCAGCTGCCCCAGAAGAGGTTCCTTCTCCGCTCGTACCCGCAGCAGCAGCAGCCCCAGCGGCAGCTGGAACCGCAATCTTGACCGGTTCACAGGGACGCTTGATCAGCTCCGGCATACTGTAGTACCCGTTGATGTGCTCAAACTCCTGCACCTTCTTGCGAATCAGCGACATCACACCGATCCGTGTCAGCACGTGCTGCCGGCTCAGTCCTTCCCGCGGTACACCATCCGCAAACGTTTCCGCATTGTCCGCACCGGGCTCGCAAAGATGGCGCATAAACAGTGACACGTACGCCTTGAAGATCCGTTCCGATTTGCCGCGCAAATCACGCACCAACCACTGCGAGTGGAACGCATCCTGCGGCGGCATACCGTAACGCATGATCGCGTTCAGGAAGCTCTTGCGCTGCCGAGCATTGAAGCCCAACACCTCAATGTTTCCTCCAACGCGCGCCAGTAACGGTGGCAGTGGACGATTATCGCGTTCCGCTTCCTTGCGTTCGATGCGTCGTCGACTGCGCCGGCCCAGTTCGCTCTCCTCATCGTCCTCATCGCGATCCTCATCCGAAGCGCCGGAATAATCGGAATTGTTGTAGTCCGACACGTTCTCCTGCCAGGTCGAATCTTCCTTTACCGGGTCCGCCTGAATAACGCCACCATCGGTGTAGTTCACCTGCTTGCGCACACGCTTTCCTTTGCCGAGCGTCCGGGACAGATCTTCCTGGTGCTGCTCGTAGTGGTGCCGGAGCAGCTTCACCCAGTACGCCGGATCGGAATTTTCCGCCTCCTGCTTAATCACCTCCGTTTCCGTTTCCTCCTCGACGTCCTCCTTCGTCGAGTAGGAAGCCACCTTAAACGACGACAGATACTCGTTCGCCCAGTTCTCCTTCTCCTCCACGCCCTTGTTTGACCGGTCCAACAGCTCAGCCACCGCCTTATCATCGTAATGGATCGCCTCCTCATCCTTACCGTCCTCCTTGAACAGTTCCTCCGTACCGAACCGCAAGATATCGTCCAGCTCCTGCTTGGTGAAGTTCGTACCCTTACCACCCATACCGGGCCGTACGACGAGATGCGTCAGCATCATCTTACGCTTCGCCACCTGTGTCACACGCTCCTCCACCGAGTTGCGCGTCACAAACCGATAGATCATCACCTTGTTCGCCTGCCCGATACGATGTGCACGCGAAAACGCCTGTATATCGTTGTGCGGATTCCAGTCGGAATCGTAAATGATGACAGTGTCGGCCGTAGCCAGATTAATGCCGAGCCCACCGGCACGGGTCGACAGCAGGAAACAAAACTGTGGTGCACCCGGTGCATTGAACCGATCGATCGCTTCCTGCCGGATGCTGCCCGTAATGCCACCATCGATACGCTCGTACTTGTAGCCCATCCCCTCCAAAAAGTCCTCCAGAATGTCCAGCATCTTCGTCATCTGGGAGAAGATGAGGACGCGGTGCCCTTGCGCCTTGAGCAACCGCAACATCTTCTCCAGCAGCACCAACTTGCCGGCCGCTTTCGTTAGCGACTGCAGTTCGTAGTTACCGCCCGGACCGAGCTGAGCTTCTTCCGCGGCTGCCGCAAACAGGTACGGATGGTTGCAGCACTTCTTCAGGTCCATCATGATGTTGATGAGCGAACAGGCGCCACCGCCACCTTTCGGGTTGAGTGCCTCGTAGTTGCGGGTCAGTATATACTTGTAGTACTTCTTCTGCAGGGGCGACAGTTCCACGCGCACGATAAACTCCGACTTGGTGGGCATGTTCTTCAGCACGTCCGCCTTCATTCGACGCAGCATATGCGGGCCCAACATCTCGTGCAACCGTTTCACCTGCTCCTCTTTCGAGATGTCGGCAAACTCGTTCTGGAACTCGGCCAACTCGTTAAACTTGTTCTTGTTGAGGAAGTTAAGCAGATGGAACAGTTCCTCCAGATTGTTTTGGAGCGGTGTACCGGTCAGCAGCAGTTTGTACGCGATGTTGTACGCATTCAGCACCTTGAAGAATTTGCTCTGGTTGGACTTGAGCCGATGGGCTTCATCCACCACCAGCACCGACCAATCAATCGAACCGAGACAGGCGGCATCGATCGAGATGAGTTCGTAGCTCGTCAGCAGTACGTTAAATTTGATCGAACTAGCCCGAATGCGGGACGCTTTACCACCCCGCACAGCACCCTCCTCGAACGACAGTTCATTTTCGCGTATGACCGCACGCGACTCCTTGTCGCCGACGTACGTGATGCAGTAGAAATCGGGTGCCCACGTTTCAAACTCACGCTCCCAGTTGATGATGGTCGAAAGCGGTACCGCCACCAGGAACGGTCCACGGCAGTGTCCTTCCTTGTACAGCGAGTACAGGAACGTGGCGGTTTGGATCGTCTTGCCCAGCCCCATCTCATCGGCCAGTATTGTGTCGGTTCCGTTTGCCCACGAGTAGCGCAACCAGTTAATGCCCTCGAGCTGATACGGATGGAGCCGCATGCCCGTTTCGTCCAGGTACGGTGGCTGCACTTCGAACTTTCGCTTCAGATCTGTGGTGGGCTTTTCCGGTGGTGGTGTGTACCGCTTCACCCCAGCCGTCCGCTCA
>KZ063726.1:7931-18592 GCA_002091835.1 Anopheles maculatus
CACCACACCCAGCTGGTCCCACCAAATGCACAGCGCATTACCTTGGCGCCATGAATGTTCCGCTCGGGTGTCGAGGACGGGAAGCATATCCCGGGTTTTGTGTTGTCGTAATAAATCCACCCTTCGTCGACAGTAACAATCCGGTGCAAAAAAAACCCTTCCGGTTATGCCGTTGGAGCAGTTGCTCACAGGTGACCAAACGGTGCTCTATGTCACGGGGCTTTAGCTCATGTGGCACCTAATGCCCTGTCTTCCGGATCATGCGTAATGCTTTTAAACGCTGACAAATTGCTGGCTGAGTAACCCCAAACGTATATGTCAGCTGAGTCTGTGTTTGGGTCGTCTCCAGTTGTCGATCTTCGTACTTTGCTGGTCATCCGGAGCGTTCTTCCTCTTCCATACTTAAAAATACCACAAGTAAACCTCTGGCACGTTCTTTCCGATAAAGCGTGATCACCATAATATTCCCTCATTATACGATGGGTCTCAGTGGGCGAAGTTATCATCACAAAGTAATGAAAGAGAATTCTCCGCAAAAACACTTTTTCTGGAACGAATTCATTTATTTTCCAATTAAGCGGAAAATACTTTGTTTACTAATTGTTGAAATGACAGCTAAGGGGCAAACAAACCCTGAAGATGATACTTCAAAATAACAATGTTTCCATATTTTACTAATGTACAAATTTTAAGTGAGCGACGCATGTTTAAAAACTGTCAAAACTTATTTATAGACCTAATATTTAATAGAATTATTTTGATACCAAAAACAAAACCGCCATAACAGAAAGACAGTGATTATATTTTACCTAGTTGTTGTCTTATTTTTTAACTAAGTTTCCGATGTTTCCTACCTATTTTTTTTTTTCAAACTTTACCCTACTTTAAATAGGTGTTTCCTTAATACGCCGACTGCGTCCCTGCAAGTGTTTAAAATTGAACGTGTTTTAAAATAATTTACTAAAACATAAATTTAACACCAATTTATGCCCACTGTGCGCAATGCCGTTCGGTATTTGAAAAATTGACACTACTCACTTGTCGCTTGAATGTTGTTTTCCAGCTGATAAAGCAAATGGCTGGCGCTTTATTCACTTGCCCACTGGTCCCGTTCTGTGCCACCGAATTCATAACCTCACAACACCTCGCACAACCGCCGAACCGTTCGGTTGCTGCTGCTATGATGAAGCGGCCGTAATTCATCACTCAAAAGCCACTTATCTGGGTGTGCTTCTTTCGCCGTTTCCCGGCGAAAGTGCTTTCCCCGCGTGAAAACATCCTTTGCGATACTGAGAGCACACAAGCGCACGAGAACTTTCTCCACCGTGGTAAAGGATAGGAATATTCTGTGTGTTTCTTTTAAAAGATTGAAACTATTTGCTCACCTCGATCCCGGGTACAGTCTTGCCGTGCCATTTCTAATTACCTTACCTCATACATATGCATTTTCATTTTCCACATACCGATGATGATACTTTGATTATGCATGGTAAATGCGGACCCGAGCGTGCTCCTGGTGCTCACAAAGGAACATCAAGCACCACTTGGCCTCTGTGCCGAGTTTCTCGCAATCAACGGCACCTTGATTGGAAGCAAAACCATAAAGAGCTGGCAATATACACGCGACATGAAACATACCACACTCAACATTGTTGTCGAATTGCTGCTCATCAGTCGCATTTTGAAGCCCGGTATCGCTGATAGAAATTTAATCTAATCGAGAATAGGCTGTGATCCGCTCCCATTTTAAGCTGTGTACTTGCGCATTATGATAATGCATGCCTATTATTTGTAGGTGGTTGTTAACATATCCACGGCAAATCAGTTGCCAGGTAATGGTGCTTTGGTAACTCCAATAAGTGTAATACAAAACAAAGCCATCCCCCTTATGACTAACGACTAAAACGCTTGGAATACAGGGGCAGTCTCTCTCTCTCTCGCTCTCTGTTCTACTTTCTTTCAACTTCATACTCATCTTCATCTGCTGGACTAGAAGCGTCGAAAAAGCCCAAAACACTGCCGACCGTACGAACCAGTCGGCAGAGAACACGAGCGGGATACAGCGGGCGACGGATGGGATTAAACTTCAATTTAATAAATTGAAGAAGCGATAAGTGAAATCTTAATCCACCGTCAGGCTTCCACCGAAACTGCGAACAACAAACACATCCAGGATGATGTTAGAGAGCGTGAGAGGATGCTGAGCAAAACACACGAGGGCTGAAGAGGATAATCTTCCGGCTGCAGCAAATGCCCGAGCTCGGTCCAAAAATGGAAAAAGCGTTTTTCTTTCATCGAGAATTACGTTCTAGCGAGACAGTGCAGAGAGTTAGAGAGAGAGAGAGAGAGAGAGAGAGAGAGAGAGAGAGAGAGAGAGAGAGAGAGAGAGAGATGTCTGCAGGCTGCTGTCGGTGGGTTGTTCGCGTTTCATCCCTTAACGCTTCACCTAACATACGAACACACACACACACAATGAGTCACACAGATATACGATCAAAATTGCTTCAGCGTTACATCGAGACGGAACGGAACCGGTATGTTACAATGGAATAGTGGAAAATTTTATCAATTGTAGGTTTTCTTTTTGGTGTCTGCCGAGAAAGCAGGCGTCCTTTGCTTTGGTTAGATAAAATGGCAGACGGTAAGCACTCGGAAACGAGTGCAAGAGTATGGTGTTGCTCCTTTGATGACACTGTTTCAGTACGATTCCGAAACGGCAGTATACGAATGTTGTTGAAATATGACCCTCTCTGCAGGGGTTTGTAGTTACTAATGATTTGATTAATATAAATTATCACAGATGGGGTTTTTTTGTTACTGTTTTTGGAGTTTAAAAACTCGAGGACTTTCCAAAACAGCGAGTCAGTAAGTTGAGAATATACTGCAAACATGTTAGAGAGAGAGAGAGTGTGTGTGTCAGTAAGTTGCTTCAAAGATTCAAATTTTTAACAGACGTTCGAATCACCAATTTTTGAATCTTAAATAAAGATTTGATTCCCAGCAAGCCTCAGCAATTAACCAGCAGGTTAAAGAATAACTCTCAGTCTACCTTACCAGGTACGTAAGAATGAGAATGACCAACATCACGTATCAGGTGTTGCAAAATGGTTGTTCTATCTTCTCTTCCTGGAGCTAGAGAGGGTCATCAGAGATTCGGAGAAGGAATCGTCTGTAAGTATAGGCAGAAGCTAATCAAGAGTTCCTGGAAGAACTAAAGGTTGAGAACAACTCTGATAATAAAGAGTGATTCACGCAGAGCTAGTTTTGTCTCCAGTAGGTCAAGTAGCAGGCACTTCTCTGTAAATGTAGAGCTATTGATCTTGGTGTTTTGAGATGCGCTTGCTCTCAAACTTACATGGAGACATTGATAATAAAATAGAGGATTCATAGTCTTCAAAATTTTTAGATCTGGTCTCACCGCGACTCTAGAGCCCAACGCGGCTCAGCTCACCTTCCAACCAACAACACCCCGATATACTGGAGCCTAAGGAAATATTTTCACTTCAAATACTTGGACGTTTGGACGGTTGGACTATTCAGCGGGATTGCAGGTACTCTAGAAGCTATAGGAGCTATACAATAGAAGCTATACAATGATCTCACTGTTCTATAGCAGAGATTGACTAGTCATGTCATGAGAATGACACCAGACGATCCAGCCTGTACAGTCTGTTTAAGTCGTGTACAAGGAATGATATTGATGTGCCTACCAGAAAGATCGGGATATTCAATTGGGAGTTATCGAGAACTTCTGCACTAAGTCCTGTGCTGTACGTTAGTGAGCCACAGTGAGCTATACCGAGAGTCGCGAGTGTCCTGAGAGAAACGCTTTGCGTGTCTATGTAATCGCTTTTTTACTACCAAACCATCGAAGCATAGCTTCATCCACAATGTTGATGAGCTTTACCATCAAAACTGTACATGTGTGTATAAGGGATATAGCAATCGTGCTATAAATTTATTATCTCGTCGTTCGTTGGGTTCTGGCAGCAAACGTTTGAAAAGCATCACACACCAACGCACCACATCAGATTTAAAGTCTCTCTCTCTCTCTCTCTCTCTCTCTCTCTCTCTCTCTCTCTCTCTCTCTCTCTCTCTCTCTCTCTCTCTCTCTCTCTCTCTCTCTCTCTCTCTCTCTCTCTCTCTCTCTCTCTCTCTCTCTCTCTCTCTCTCTCTCTCTCTCTCTCTCTCTCTCTCTCTCTCTCTCTCTCTCTCTCTCTCTCTCTCTCTCTCTCTCTCTCTCTCTCTCTCTCTCTCTCTCTAACTCTCTGCACTGTCTCGCTAGAACGTAATTCTCGATGAAAGAAAAACGCTTTTTCCATTTTTGGACCGAGCTCGGGCATTTGCTGCAGCCGGAAGATTATCCTCTTCAGCCCTCGTGTGTTTTGCTCAGCATCCTCTCACGCTCTCTAACATCATCCTGGATGTGTTTGTTGTTCGCAGTTTCGGTGGAAGCCTGACGGTGGATTAAGATTTCACTTATCGCTTCTTCAATTTATTAAATTGAAGTTTAATCCCATCCGTCGCCCGCTGTATCCCGCTCGTGTTCTCTGCCGACTGGTTCGTACGGTCGGCAGTGTTTTGGGCTTTTTCGACGCTTCTAGTCCAGCAGATGAAGATGAGTATGAAGTTGAAAGAAAGTAGAACAGAGAGCGAGAGAGAGAGAGACTGCCCCTGTATTCCAAGCGTTTTAGTCGTTAGTCATAAGGGGGATGGCTTTGTTTTGTATTACACTTATTGGAGTTACCAAAGCACCATTACCTGGCAACTGATTTGCCGTGGATATGTTAACAACCACCTACAAATAATAGGCATGCATTATCATAATGCGCAAGTACACAGCTTAAAATGGGAGCGGATCACAGCCTATTCTCGATTAGATTAAATTTCTATCAGCGATACCGGGCTTCAAAATGCGACTGATGAGCAGCAATTCGACAACAATGTTGAGTGTGGTATGTTTCATGTCGCGTGTATATTGCCAGCTCTTTATGGTTTTGCTTCCAATCAAGGTGCCGTTGATTGCGAGAAACTCGGCACAGAGGCCAAGTGGTGCTTGATGTTCCTTTGTGAGCACCAGGAGCACGCTCGGGTCCGCATTTACCATGCATAATCAAAGTATCATCATCGGTATGTGGAAAATGAAAATGCATATGTATGAGGTAAGGTAATTAGAAATGGCACGGCAAGACTGTACCCGGGATCGAGGTGAGCAAATAGTTTCAATCTTTTAAAAGAAACACACAGAATATTCCTATCCTTTACCACGGTGGAGAAAGTTCTCGTGCGCTTGTGTGCTCTCAGTATCGCAAAGGATGTTTTCACGCGGGGAAAGCACTTTCGCCGGGAAACGGCGAAAGAAGCACACCCAGATAAGTGGCTTTTGAGTGATGAATTACGGCCGCTTCATCATAGCAGCAGCAACCGAACGGTTCGGCGGTTGTGCGAGGTGTTGTGAGGTTATGAATTCGGTGGCACAGAACGGGACCAGTGGGCAAGTGAATAAAGCGCCAGCCATTTGCTTTATCAGCTGGAAAACAACATTCAAGCGACAAGTGAGTAGTGTCAATTTTTCAAATACCGAACGGCATTGCGCACAGTGGGCATAAATTGGTGTTAAATTTATGTTTTAGTAAATTATTTTAAAACACGTTCAATTTTAAACACTTGCAGGGACGCAGTCGGCGTATTAAGGAAACACCTATTTAAAGTAGGGTAAAGTTTGAAAAAAAAATCTGTTATGGCGGTTTTGTTTTTGGTATCAAAATAATTCTATTAAATATTAGGTCTATAAATAAGTTTTGACAGTTTTTAAACATGCGTCGCTCACTTAAAATTTGTACATTAGTAAAATATGGAAACATTGTTATTTTGAAGTATCATCTTCAGGGTTTGTTTGCCCCTTAGCTGTCATTTCAACAATTAGTAAACAAAGTATTTTCCGCTTAGTTGGAAAATAAATGAATTCGTTCCAGAAAAAGTGTTTTTGCGGAGAATTCTCTTTCATTACTTTGTGATGATAACTTCGCCCACTGAGACCCATCGTATAATGAGGGAATATTATGGTGATCACGCTTTATCGGAAAGAACGTGCCAGAGGTTTACTTGTGGTATTTTTAAGTATGGAAGAGGAAGAACGCTCCGGATGACCAGCAAAGTACGAAGATCGACAACTGGAGACGACCCAAACACAGACTCAGCTGACATATACGTTTGGGGTTACTCAGCCAGCAATTTGTCAGCGTTTAAAAGCATTACGCATGATCCGGAAGACAGGGCATTAGGTGCCACATGAGCTAAAGCCCCGTGACATAGAGCACCGTTTGGTCACCTGTGAGCAACTGCTCCAACGGCATAACCGGAAGGGTTTTTTTTGCACCGGATTGTTACTGTCGACGAAGGGTGGATTTATTACGACAACACAAAACCCGGGATATGCTTCCCGTCCTCGACACCCGAGCGGAACATTCATGGCGCCAAGGTAATGCGCTGTGCATTTGGTGGGACCAGCTGGGGGGGGGGTACCACGAAGTGCTGGAACCAAACCGAAACCATCACGGGTGACGTTTACCGATGACAACTTATGCGTTTGAGTCGCCCATTGACGCTTGTGGCCCCAGTACGCACGTAGTTTAAGGGGCCTCGCAAGAAGGCTTTTGCATCCGCTCTTTGATGGGCTTTGCTACAAGCATTTTGTAAGGATTCATGAATATATGAGGATTCATGAATCTTTGGGGATTCATGAGGAGTCGACTCATGAATTGAATGACTGAGAATTAATGGCATATGAATGAGATTCATATAAATGACTCTTTTGATAAGACTCATTAAGCACAACACTCCAATATGCCCATAAAGATGGGAAATGGTTGTACAAAGTGATGGAAATTACTTTTCTGAATAACTCCGTCAAAAACTGTCAAAACTTATGTATAGACCTGATATCATAATTATTTAATTTAAAGATTTATTACTTTGTCCTTAAACATAATGAAGAAATAAAATAATAAAACAATTATAACAAAAAGAATTCTTTTTGACCACTGAAAGGCTCAGCGTGCAATGTATAGTGTGTATGAGAGCGTTTGTTTTGTTTTTTTTTCATTGGGACGGCACTTATTGCTTCATCTTTCAACCTGTCTGAGTGTGCTTGTGAGTGGGTATAGATTTTTTTTCTCTTACACACACAGACACGCATACACACACACACACACACACACACACACACACACACATACATACAGTATATTTACAATCGTCTACGGTAGAAACCATCACGGAAACCATTCTTCTGGTGCTGATTAGGCGGTGGTCTGTTGAAAGACACTTGACAGCAAAACCAGTTCACCTACCCCGTGAGTGTTTTACCGGCTGGCACGGGTGGTACAAAGAAATAGACAGAGTGTTACGAAGAAATACGGCATCAGCAGCGCAAATCCTGAAGCGGATGAAACCCGATAAGCCCGCGGTAACCGGAAAATAGGTGGAAAGCTTTCATCGAACACTACACCATCACGACTGCTGCGCACGAACGAAAGCACCGACTGGTTGCAGAAATGAGGCAGAAGACAAAATGTAAGCCAAGAAAAAAAAAAACAACATGGTGGGAGAAGAAAACTGTGCGTTGGTAGCGCGTCGATGATCATGGTTTGGCTAAAGCTGATTTCAAGCCCGACAACAGTCGATTAGCGGTCTAACGCGTTGCCGGTTTATCGATCTAGCTAGACGACCGGGTCCGCTTGGATGGATGGATCTACGATAGGATAGGAGTTTCCACCCGTACACTGCCGAGCACGAGATTAGCAAGCTGAGGCGCTAATGCAAACATTACGACCCACTTGGCATTAGGCGAGTGAATCGGAGCTTACTGCTAATGAGTGTAAAGTGAGTCGAGCTGTGTAAGCTAGTGAAATCACTAGATTTGGGTTTTTGTTGAGGAGGAATGAGCAATTTTCTTTATCAATTAACTGTCGTTTTCAATCAAAAAAATCAGAATGCTTCGAACAGAGGGCAAAATCGATGACAAAATACGAAATAAATCTACGCAAAACAGCTACTGCTATAAAAAAAAAACTGTTGCAAAAATCACTAACGCCACTCTCACTGCATCTGTCACCAATATTTGTCCTACACAAAACCCCTCCCCTAATTTTCCTGCCTGTCTGCCATCGACCCCCTCGCTTACTTGGGCAGAAAATCGCACCCCTGCTGCATTAGGGAACCGATCGCGAACCACATACAGTTCATCAGCGTGAACTGCGTTTGCAGCTTTTCCGGATGGGGATCGCACGGGTTCGGCGTCGGCCACTCGTACGGTGTGAAGCTAAACCGGTGCCCGAACGAAGGTAGAAAGGTGTCATTAGGGGAATGTTAATATGATTAAAAAATTGATAAATAACAACGACAACACAGGATCGGAAAATAAATACAGTGCACAGAAGGGACTATTTGAAAAAAGCGTTTGAAAAAAGAATGGTTTTCGAAGGATGCTAAATGGGGGAGCAAAATAAAAAGATGTTTTTTTGTTTGTTCCGCTAAATGACACGCACACGCTCGGGACACATTTCGCCGCTGAAAAGTGCTGTTTGCTGAAAGAGAAAGCGAAACCGAAAACTGTCCGGTACGTGTCCCCCTTCGGCACGCCGGAAATGAGAATCTATTGCCCATTCCCCCGTGGGGGCGGAAATGAGAGGGTGGGTCGAAAGCCCACCCAAAATGGGTGACCGATTTTGAATATTGATTGGAAAATTAACGGCACGAGCCCTCCCCCCCTCCGCCACAAAACGGTGTTGTTATTTATTTTTCCGCCATTTTGATTGTGACTCGTGGCCCCCTTTGTTTGGGGCGGTTTGGGGAAGAAAATTAGGTACAAAAACCCAACCCCCCCCCCCCCCCCCCCCCCCCCCCCCCCCCCCTCTTTTTTTTTTCTCTTGGTGGGTTTTTTTTTCACGGGTGGTACAAAGAAATAGACAGAGTGTTACGAAGAAATACGGCATCAGCAGCGCAAATCCTGAAGCGGATGAAACCCGATAAGCCCGCGGTAACCGGAAAATAGGTGGAAAGCTTTCATCGAACACTACACCATCACGACTGCTGCGCACGAACGAAAGCACCGACTGGTTGCAGAAATGAGGCAGAAGACAAAATGTAAGCCAAGAAAAAAAAAACAACATGGTGGGAGAAGAAAACTGTGCGTTGGTAGCGCGTCGATGATCATGGTTTGGCTAAAGCTGATTTCAAGCCCGACAACAGTCGATTAGCGGTCTAACGCGTTGCCGGTTTATCGATCTAGCTAGACGACCGGGTCCGCTTGGATGGATGGATCTACGATAGGATAGGAGTTTCCACCCGTACACTGCCGAGCACGAGATTAGCAAGCTGAGGCGCTAATGCAAACATTACGACCCACTTGGCATTAGGCGAGTGAATCGGAGCTTACTGCTAATGAGTGTAAAGTGAGTCGAGCTGTGTAAGCTAGTGAAATCACTAGATTTGGGTTTTTGTTGAGGAGGAATGAGCAATTTTCTTTATCAATTAACTGTCGTTTTCAATCAAAAAAATCAGAATGCTTCGAACAGAGGGCAAAATCGATGACAAAATACGAAATAAATCTACGCAAAACAGCTACTGCTATAAAAAAAAAAACTGTTGCAAAAATCACTAACGCCACTCTCACTGCATCTGTCACCAATATTTGTCCTACACAAAACCACTCCCCTAATTTTCCTGCCTGTCTGCCATCGACCCCCTCGCTTACTTGGGCAGAAAATCGCACCCCTGCTGCATTAGGGAACCGATCGCGAACCACATACAGTTCATCAGCGTGAACTGCGTTTGCAGCTTTTCCGGATGGGGATCGCACGGGTTCGGCGTCGGCCACTCGTACGGTGTGAAGCTAAACCGGTGCCCGAACGAAGGTAGAAAGGTGTCATTAGGGGAATGTTAATATGATTAAAAAATTGATAAATAACAACGACAACACAGGATCGGAAAATAAATACAGTGCACAGAAGGGACTATTTGAAAAAAGCGTTTGAAAAAAGAATGGTTTTCGAAGGATGCTAAATGGGGGAGCAAAATAAAAAGATGTTTTTTTGTTTGTTCCGCTAAATGACACGCACACGCTCGGGACACATTTCGCCGCTGAAAAGTGCTGTTTGCTGAAAGAGAAAGCGAAACCGAAAACTGTCCGGTACGTGTCCCCCTTCGGCACGCCGGAAATGAGAATCTATTGCCCATTCCCCCGTGGGGGCGGAAATGAGAGGGTGGGTCGAAAGCCCACCCAAAATGGGTGACCGATTTTGAATATTGATTGGAAAATTAACGGCACGAGCCCTCCCCCCCTCCGCCACAAAACGGTGTTGTTATTTATTTTTCCGCCATTTTGATTGTGACTCGTGGCCCCCTTTGTTTGGGGCGGTTTGGGGAAGAAAATTAGGTACAACCCCCCTCCCCCCGAATGCTGAGCTATTTTTTGTTGTTGCAACGGAGGATGATTTTTCACGATAATTAACTTCCACATTCATCCGGGACCGCCGGTAGTGCAAATTGAATTTGTGGCTGGTTGTTTGCGTTCGGGCGCCATTGTTTGCATTCGCTGCAGCCGGTTGCAGATTTTCCTGACTATGTTGTCTACGTGGGTGGGGAGGGGGGGGGGGGGG
>KZ063726.1:23042-33395 GCA_002091835.1 Anopheles maculatus
CACACACACACACACACACACACAAAAACAATCCCCAAGATGGTCGCTAAATATAACAAACCATGCTTTCGTCGTTCCAATTTCCGTCTTTGCTCGCCTCCAGGTGACTGGCGTTTGAGGAGTCGCGGAGAGTTCCGGTATGGTGAATTTCGGCTGGCCGGGAGGCAAACCGGGCAAGTCTTCGAAGTCATTTTCCTGCGTCACTTTTGGTACGGTAAGCCCAACTTTTGGGTGCGGTAGCAAAAAAGAAAACGGAACGATGTCACCGTCGGTCAAGCGTCAGGACAGCCGGAAAGAATATTAACCGGAAATGACGACGACGACGACGACGACAACCGTCAATGTGACAGTCTTCTACCTAGAACGCTCAACGGATACGGACATCCCTTCTGGGGGAAGGTGAGAAACTGGGGACGACATTCTATTTGTCTTCTTCGGTATTTCTCGTGTGTTTCGTAGTCGTGGCTCGGTGTATGAATTTTTATTGCTTCCTTGTACTTCATGCACAGCCCACCCAGACCCCTAAAAACCTCCAGAGTTGGGAGAAAAAGGGCAAATTGAAATAATGTCACCCGGTTGACGGCTGGAAGTTGTCCGACATCCGTTGGACGCAATCTTCCCAGCTTTTGGATGCCGGTTGAGCGCGGTCGTCTGGTTGGGCGAAGATTTTTCTACGACTTTGCAGGAATAATTCAACCATGACCCAGGACTTGTCGTCCGGAACTGCGTGCGTGGGTGTGTGTGTGTGTGTGTGTGGTGTGTCCCAGGGATCGTATACTTTCAGGCGTAACTCACCTTGATCACGGTCACGTTCTCCTAGTTTAGGTTGAGCAGCGGCCACGATGACGATGTTGATGATGAGGATGATGCCCATGATGATCCATATCCAGTCCGCCACATACGCAGGTGAACCACATAAAACCCATTTTTGTGTATCCCGGACGGTGTGGAAGTTGGAAGAACGAAAAGGTTTGGAAGGTCAGTGATTTATGAAGTGAATCAACCGTAACGAGCGAGCGAGCGAGAGCGAGAAGGACCGATATTGGGGAGAAGTCAAAGCACAGCGCACACTTACCGCAGTTTTGAAGTCAACCTTTTTGCCGAGCCGAGCCTCACCGATGGTCCAGTTGTGGATGGCTTGCGCTACCTCCGGATTTTCTGGATCGACCAGCCGGAATGCGGTGATGTTCGTGCCACCGTACTTGAACTCGTCCAGATTGATGGTATGCAGATCCTGTGCCCAAGACACACACACACAAAAGGGGTATGAGTAGGGATGCGTCCGGAGATGGGAGGGTTCCAACGCCAAAACTTACCAGCGACGTGATGAGATAGCTGTGATAGTCGCTCATCATGCCGATCTGCTGCGCCTGCTTCAGCACCTCGTAAATCCGTTCGGTCGAACAGTCCAGCACGATGTGCGATTCGGCCGAGTTTTTGATCTGCTTCAGCAGCGGACTGTTTCGGGCGAGAAAGAAAACGCAGAGCATTGTACACACATTAGCGCCCTTGCAACAAGCATTAGATGTCAAAATCAAGGGGGCAGGTTGATGAAAGTTTTTGATCGAAAGCGCGTTAATGACCGCGTCGGTGGTCAAGTGGACACTTGTACTGGCGGCCATTTTGGTGTGCTCGGTGTACTTGCGGGGTACCATGGACAGGTAAACTTCGTGGTCAGTCACTTCAGGTGCGTGAATGAGCGCTGGTAAAGATCGTGCTCGTGCCGTGGTTGCGCTTAGAGTTTTCTGGAGTGTACCAGCCGTCGGTGTGCTGTTTCGAGTGCCGTTTGAGTTGACCGGCAGGAAAAATACAGGCAAATGTGGTTGACCATGGCAAGCATTTGGGATGGCTCTTTAATTAAGGGAGAAGTAGTTCCCCTTTGGCCAATACACTCACCTCCGAGGACAATTGGATCTACATAATTTCGTTTATTCGTAGTTCAAAGTAGGCAAAACAATGTCCTGTTTGTATAATTTAATACATACTAAAAACGCTCAAGTTACAGAATCCAGGAAGAAATTAAATTTTAAATGTTCAATAGAAAGAATATTCTTAACGATTGTTTTGCTTTACGGCGTATTCCTCAGAGCGCTACAAATTAAACCATTCTAAGGAATTGCCAATACAGAGACTCTAATGCGTTGCGTTTTGCATTCTGTTCGGCGTATTCCTTAATCATTTGTCACAGAGCACACAAATTTCTACTATAGAATCTACTCAATTTATGCTCAATTTTGACAATTCCACGTTCGAATTCAGACCAAATAATCGGCAGAAATGTCATCCTATTTGTATGCAAGATCCCATTAGATGATTGCAAAATTCCACAACAAATCTGCTATAATCAGAAGAATTTGATGAATCGAAAGCTCAAACATCAGATTAACTATTCGATATCGCATAGTGACGGCAATTAGGTGCCCATTGTGTCTGAAAGTCTCTTTCCTATGACGAAGTCTTGTAACAGAAATACTGGAAACATAAGGCTGCAGTATGTGGAATCAATTATCAAACGAAGATACATCAAAACAGCACAAAGTATTACGTTTCTACCCAAAATGTAGTTATTCAGGATACTGTCCGAGAACGGAAAGTTAGGTTACACGCAAGGGATGCAGATTAGAATTCGAATGAACGAACCGTTATCGAATTGTCACTTAATTTCAGCACAATTCCAGCAGCTTCTATCGACTGTTCCACGGCACAAAATTTGATGCAAACAAAGACAATTATCTTCACCAGAATGCATGTTATCAAAAACGAGGAAGATTCCTCGCACGAAAAACCAATCGCACTACTTCATCGGCAGTATGTGCAGTGTTCGCCGGTTCCATTTTGTCGTGTCAATGGTGCTTGGCTGGCCGGGCAGATGTAACAAAGTCATAATGTGGTAAGCCCCGTAATCGTCATCGTACGTTCCGAAACGAAACCCGGTGGCTGTGACCGCAACCGGAACAACCGTGGTTTCTCATCGACGCATCGGACGCTAAATAAGAGAGCGCTTTGCTGGAGTAGCGACAGCAGCAGTAGATAATTTCCCGAATGGATCGAAAATCGATCGACTGGTTTTCCCCGTATCGGCAGCATTTCGCATTCGGGGTTTTACCCATTGTGTGGAAGTAGATAATTAGCGTCGTACTCGGTTGTGGGTTGTTTCGCTGAAGTGTGCGCGCTTTCTAACACAGTGTACAAGCATTTGGTTTGCTAGGAAAAGGGGACCGAATTTTACAATGATAAATCGAAATAGGATACAAAATTCGTTCATTTTTGTGGTACGGATGTTTTGTTTTGGTACCATGATATAAACATTTTACAACGAAAGTACCGTGTGTGGGGAGCGATAAATAGCAGCACAAACCACAACTTCAAACCTCAAGTACTGGGCGCCTCCATCCGGTGGGAGCTGTACCGCAAAAAAATAAAAATAAAAGGGATGTGAACCATTCGGTCCGGTGTCCGGTGGGTGGACCCGGCAGATCCGGTGCAAGTGTCAGGGGGGCCGGGAGGCAATGCGTAAAACATACATATGTTGGATTTTCCCCGGCTAGGGAAAACATTGTGTGAAACATTTTTGGCGCATCGGTCATACCCACCGTACGCAACCATTTTTTTATGGGGGGAGAGTGGGAAGCGAAGGAAGGAGAAAGGCATGAAGGGAGATAGTACAATGGGGGTTGGAAAAACAAAACCCAACCGTCTAAAGCGCTTTTCGGCACACCTCCTAAGCGGATCCGTTCCATTGTTTCATTGTCCCATTTTTGTGGTGGGAGAAAGTGCAATAAACAAAACACAAAAAAATGGGATTCTAGTGAGGAGAAGGGGGCAGGGGTGAGAGATGAAGGGTGGGGCGAGAAAATAACGATAAAATGACAAACAAAAAATGTTAAATAGCACAAAACGGTTCGCGCTCAAAACAAAACAAGCATCCGCGAAACAGTATGGCCGATCGGGCATGCTGGACATTCATTATCTATTTTTCTCTCTTGCTGAGTGTGTGTGTGTGTGTGTGTGTGTGTGTGTGTGTGTATTTTCGTGTTTGTTGTTTTTGTGTTTTTGTTTTGTTTTCTTTTGGAAGGTTTTAACAGGCATCCTGCGCAGTGTGGGAAATTTTTGCGTTTTTCTTCCTTTCCTCCATTTCGATTTCGACCCGCATTTCTCTAGCTCTCTCTCTCTCTCTCTTTCTCTCTTGCTCTCCCTTTAATGTACCTCGAAAGGGTTTTGGTTAAAAAAATGGTACACACCCACACATCGTGGGATCGTGTGGTTTTGTTTGATGTAGTAAATTTTGTCCAGGTCCCGGCCGTTTCGCTCCACGACACGTATGCAAACACACCATTATGACTAATTGAGGATGGTGAAATAAGGGCAAGAGAGAGGGAGAAATTTTTGTACAATGTACGTGTGTGTGTGTAAATGTGTTAAAAACATAAATTTGACCTCCATTTCCTGGGGTGGGTGCTGCGGGGGATGATTTTCCCCGGGCATGGTGTGGTGTAAGAATTATGACCTTTTTCACGGCCCGATACGCGCGATCCCACGTGTATCGGTTTGGGAATTCTACCGTGTTGCGTGATCCTCCTGCTTCTGCCCCGTGCGCCTCGTGCGTTTCACACCCACAACCCATCCAACACGACACAAGGGAAATACGCGCGCAAAAGTTTGTGCGGTGCGGTCGGGCACAGATGTAACCGTATTCTGCCGCAGAACTTTTCACCCATGTTCATCAGCGTTTGACTCCATCATTTGCCATAATGCACGTACGGTACCGCATTAGGGTCGGCCGGTCCCGTCATTCGCAACGGGCGACACACACCCACACATATTTTGGGCACCCAGCGTTGGGCAATTGGTGCAAATTTCAATTTTGAAAATTCATATAAATTTTAGCAGGCAACATCGGTACCACCGAGAGATAATGAAGTGCGTTGCGCAACGTCCGGGTACCGTAAGCGGGGGATTGCGTTCGCATCAGAAATTCATCAGGTACTGTTGCGCTGCGTAGTGCTGCATCTGGCAGTCGGGAACTGGTACAACACTACTGTACGGTGAGTGTAGCGCACGGTGCGTCACAGTGCAACACTGTTATGGTGTGGATTATAATTTAATTGAGGTTAAGAAAATATGTTTTAAAACTTGCAGAACGGGGAAAATTTGTTTACTATAAGTCATCCGGCAACGTGAGAATTGCAGGAGGCTGACAGTGTGATGCATGTTGCATACTTTCCGGCTGTAAACGATCTTCGGTATCGATCGTTTAAATGTTTTGCCGCATAAAACCCACTCTATGATAACTGCTGTGAAAATGTTCAAATGCGTCTTTCAGTTAACTTTTTATGGTTCTACTCGATATCTGGGAACAATTTCTTATAGCAATAATAAAAAAAGTATTTATTGAATCATTTTTGACCACATGGAACACACATTAGAGACAGCATTTTTCCAAAATAAATGTAAGGAAAATAAAGCATATGATTTGCATACTACAATGGGTTTCCTATCATGTCGGTTCTTAACTTGTTTCTGCTCATACATTTCACTGAACTTTTACTCATATCAACACTACATCTTCCACAACATTTATACTGATGGCTCAGGTAGAATATCACTCTGCAGGCTGTGGAATAACATCCTCCAATACAAGCTGTAGCATAAAGCTTCCTGATAATACGTCTGTATTCTCAGCAGAAGCTATTGCCATCATAATTGCAGCAGAATAAGCCACTGTAGCGAACATCTTTACTGATAGTGCTAGTGTGCTGAAAGCACTGGAGAAGGGCTCCTGGTATGCCTGTTATGGTGGTTATGCCACGTTCAAGCGATCGACACCATCATGAAAGACAGAAGGCTCGTCCTCTGTTGGATACCAGGACACATGGGTATAAACGGGAACGAAAAAGCTGACCGTCTCGCAAACGAGGGTAGACGTGAGTCGGAACAAGTAGATGGCGCTATCTCCAGAGCCGATGCTCTGGTCTGGTGCAAAGCAGTTGTTAAACAAATCTGGCAAAATATATGGAGTTCATCATCCTTCGGCCACCTGAAAAAGATTAAGCAGACAGTGGCACCTTGGATCGATCGACCAAACCAACAGGATCAGAGGGTGATCACAAGGCTAAAAATTTGGCAAACGCGGTTGACCCACACACACTGGTTGAAGAATGAATCACCGTTGAATCACCGACGGTTGCCAAAGCCGGAAGGATACGCTTGGTTGGGGCACGTGATGAGGATGCCGGACTCATACTCTGCCAGGAAGGTGCTCGTCAGCGACCCGTTCGGCACGAGGCGTAGAGGAGCACAGTGAGCTCGTTGGCTGGATCAAGTGGAGTCAGACATGAGGGATATCGGATGCAGCCGGGGGTGGAGGAGTGCAGCCATGAACCGAGTTTCCTGGAAACGGATTGGACATCAGGCCATGTCTATTAGACGCGCTCCCTAGGAGCAGGCCACGAAAGAAGAAGAAGAAGTGAACACTTGGATGTTGTGCTCTCCAACAACATAGCGGAGACAAAGAAACTGTTGAATTTTTTGAAGGAGGTGAACTTGTACTCAGAAATTTGATTTTATGTTCCTATTATTCTAACCTTTCATTTATTTTTTTTAAGTACAGTGAGGTTACCAGCGGCCCGGTGGTGTATTCGATAGCGGCGCCGGTCTTCACACGGCAGGACCGGGGTTCGAATCCCGGCGGACCGCCTCCCCGTACGCAGGACTGACTATCCAGCTACGGGTACAACTTAGTCACAGAAAGCTAGCAATAGCTGGCAGGCCAAGACCTCACGAGGTTGTAGTGCCAAGGAAGAAGAAGAAGAAGAGGTTACCAGCTGATTTATGATATGCTATAATGAATGAGAGGCGAATGCCAAAAAGCCTCGTAAAAAAATAATCGCAACAACAACTCAAATCAACATCGATTTTGTTGAGAAAATAATGTTATGTACTGATATTCGTTTCAAATCCAACCAAAACTGTGCGTTAATGTGACACGTTTTGCATACTTTCAGGCAGTAAACAGTGTTTCTTCTAACGTTACGCTAACAGCCCGAGTCGTACCGGTCCAAAAAAAAAAAACGCTGTGACTCATTTTGGAGTCCGTTTGGTTGTAATAGAACTTTCCCCGCGGTAGAACACTTTTAATGAGGTTCACTGCTGCAGGCAGTGAAGTACAAAAATCGTCCACCGGTCGGTGGTACTCACGAGACACTATTTGGTGGATGATAAATGTGCGATACGACCGCTCGATGACTGACACTGCCTGTCGGTCGATATTAAACTGCCGGTACTGTTGCTGCGTGTTGCGATTGTGCGTTGTTGCCTGGCTTGATGATGCAGGAAAATGAGGTTTTACGTTACAGACTCACCACGCACCCAGACCCACCTAGAATCGTCCCCTACTCACCCTCACAGCAATTTGACAAATGAGGTAGCTTGCGTTTGCAGTCAATATGGCAGGGTCAAAACCAGCTGTACCTGCTAGTGGGGTTGTACCTGCCAGTGGGCTCCCACGCACAAAGAAAATTAATTTCCCGCTCGCTGTTTTCGGGGGCCTAAATGGGCATCCTTTCGAAATGCATCCCACGGCATGCGAGTGTGTGCTGTGTGGGTCGTACCTAGCGGGAGTGTGCTGTCATATAGTTGGGCGTCACAAGTCGTCTCCAATAAAACGTGTTTAATTGCAGTGGTTGCGAGTTCTTGTGTGAGGTGTTCTGGTGGTGAGTGTGTGTGTGTGGGTGTGTGCGGGAAAACAGGGAGAATTCTACCGGAATGATCCAATACACAACTACTGCCTGTAAGTTGGTGCATTCTTGCCAGTTTTCGGAATCGATGACTCGCTGCCTAAAGCGCACAAGTGTGAAGACTTTCCAACCAGCTGTGGAGCTAAACTTTGTGAAAGATTTCCATCCCTGCTCTCGTGCTACGCCTCGTCTAAAGTTTGGTACAACTTGCACCCCCTCAAAAACGAGCAACTATTTCGCAAGAAGAGGGCGGAAGTCTAAGTTTTGCGGGAGGGTTTTAAATAATTTATAAATTAAATTTACTCGAGTGGCATTAAATTAATGTGCAGTTTGTTAGCGTACACCCTGCCGGCGTATGCTGTAAGACGAGTTCCAGCGAATGGGGGCCAAAACTTTGGCGATAGCTGGAAGTTGCCGTATGTGTGTAAGGGATTTTTGTGGGAAGGAATGTTTTGAGTTGGGTCACTGGACACTTACCGGTAATCGCCGGAATCACTCAGTTGCCGCACGGTGATTGGATAGTCGGAGAGTCCGTGTGCCTTGAGGAGTTCCTGCATGCGCACCAAACCTTCGTTCGTTTCGTAGATGATGGTGAACGACTTCCAGCCCCAGGCTGCAACGAGATCAACGTATGCCTGTCGAGGGAGAGAGGGAGAGAGAGAGAGAGAGAGCGAGAGAAAAACAGAGTAGTGATCGTCCACTGGCCTGCCCGTGAAGTGTTGCTTCACGATGTAATGACCGTTGATGATTGGTACCCGAGATTATCCGGCACGCCATGAACCACACGGAACTCATCGTAGCTGAAGTAGCTCGTTGGGCCACTTGTTTGCATTTGTTCTTGGTACTGCCCGGCACCATCCATGCGTGTCTCTTTTCGGTCTCGTCAAACTATATAGCGATGCTTCGTTCGCTCACGCTGGTTGTTAAAAGCGCATCCGCACACACGCCCCATCCATCCGTACGCGATGCTTTGTCGATGAGCATCACTTTACAGTTCCGTCCCACATTAGGTTCAGCGGTTCAAGAAAATCGTTCGCTCGCGCCACCAAACCGAACCACTGTGTGACGTGCTTGCTGATGCTTGCGAGTGAAATTCCCACTTGATGGGAAGTAATTGTTGCGCGCGAGAGTGGTCCTTAACGTTGCCGCAGTTGTCGAGCTATTGTATCTGGGGAAGTTTTTGTTGCTGTTCAAGCATCGTTACACTAGCCCGTCGTAAGGGGTTGTGTGCTGTGCGATGCGATGTCTTGGTGGCGTGAGTTACAGTGATACAATTTCTGCAGCTAACTGAAACTTATTTGTTTGAAGAAGTTGGTACAATGTTGTGAAATAGTTTCCTATACTATTTGTTATTGGTTAGCTGACATTTTCTTGTACGATGATCTCTTTCCCTTTATCGACTGCAGAGCAGAATCGATGCACAATCAAAGAGTGCAGTTATTACAAAAATATAATTGTGAAATAGAATCCAAAATTGCTATTAATTACGCTACATATTCCCTCAAATACATATTCCGGGGCGGCCCGGTGGTAGATGCGACGGCGGCGCCGATCTTCACACGGCAGGATCGGGGTTCAAGTCTCATCTGGGTCGTTCCCCCGTAGTGAGGACTGACTACCCTCACTTTCATATATAAAATTATAACACGCTTGATCTATATTCCAATATGGCTGACCAAAAGTTGAAAATAGCTTCAATAATTATGCAATTGCAATGGTTACCGTAGCCTTAAGATCGCAAGATCTTGATGGATGTCTCCTTAACCCTTTTAAAACTTAAAACATAAAAGGGAGAGTCCGTTCTTCAGTATCAAATCCCTTGATAGTAGAAAATTTTCAAGCGCTTCTAGAGACAGGTTCTAAGAGCAAAATCTTAAAGATCTACGAAGATTTTGTTGCCCTACAAGTGCATCCTAGCGATCCACAGGCATTAAATCGGGATGCCCTTCCTGAGTCCTACAGTTCCCTTTTAACAACAGATTCCTCTTTGCAAGAGGAAATTAAGACCATACCGAATGATCTTCGCCCGAGGGTAGTTCCGGGCATTTTCAGGAATAAGTATGGCCATTCAGACCAAATAAGCCAAATAACCGATTTTGTTGCCCTACAAGTGCATCCTAGCGATCCACAGGCATTAAATCGGGATGCCCTTCCTGAGTCCTACAGTTCCCTTTTAACAACAGATTCCTCTTTGCAAGAGGAAATTAAGACCATACCGAATGATCTTCGCCCGAGGGTAGTTCCGGGCATTTTCAGGAATAAGTATGGCCATTCAGACCAAATAAGCCAAATAACCACTGACGGATCATCCTCCGAGGTGGGCACCGGCTTCGGCGTTTTTAGCGAGTTCGCCGAAGTGTTTTTCAAATTGCGACAGCCATGCAGTGTTTACACCGCAGAGCTAGCCGCAATCTTTTACGCACTATGTTTGATAGCAGCGAGACCTTCGGACCAGTACTTCATTTTCACAGATAGCCTTAGCGCTATCGAAGCACTGAGATCCCCAAAGGCCGTTAAGAGTCAGGATTTCCTGATCATAAAAATCATAGAACTGCTTGGCTCAATGTTCAACAAGGCGTCTAGGATATCGCTAATTTGGGTCCCGGCTCATTGTGGA